>JBBPCS010003217.1:0-12547 GCA_037974645.1 Hollardia meadi
TGTGTGTGTGTGTGTGTGTGTGTGTGTGTGTGTGTGTGTGTGTGTGTGTGTGTGTGTGTGTGTGTGTGTGTGTTTCGGGGGGGTCACTAGGAGGACACATGAAAACAAAAGAAAAGAAATTCAAGAAGAAAGAGAAAGAAAGAGGGGGCCAATCAAATAAATAAAGAATAGATAAGTTAAATGAACAATAATAACAATAACAGCAGCATCAACAATGATAATAATGAAAATAATGATGACAATAACAGCAATAATAATAATAATAATAATAATGATGATAATGATAATGATAATAATAATAATAATAATAATAATAATAATAATAATAATAATAATAAAGGGGGAGATAGGAGAGAAATTGCATTCAAACAAACAAGGGCAAAGTAGGAGGATAGTACTAGTCGATAAATGTCAATGTTTTGTGTCTGCATGGAGGAGATACTTGAAATAAACAAAAAAAGAAAAAAGAAAAGATGAAAACAAATATGCCTGTGTGTATGGTTGGGTGTATTGTGGTGTTTAGAAGATGGTTATCATGGCGGGGAGCTGTGGTCAAGTACCTGGCTTTGGTTTATTGGTGAGTGCTGTTTGAGGTTGAGGTGGGTTAGGAATGTATTCTAGGTTTCATTAAAGACTGATATATTGTTTTTTTGTGAGCAGTTATTCTTTCTATTGAAATGTATTCTGTAAGAGAGTTAAGCCAGTGAGTGATGTGAGTGGATTTTTTTGATTTCCAGTTTTGAAAGATTATGCTCGCCCCATTACTCACATACCCCTTAAATTTAAACAAGGGTACACAAAGTGAATCCTAAAATCACCATGATGCAACCACTTGCTGTATTAATATTAGTACAACAAGGATTGGGTCAACTAGTTCCTACTGTACATTAAGTAAGTGATTACATTTAGGTAGTCAGAATCAGATACCTGGTTGAAAGTGAAATGCTGTCAACATCCCTGCATTATATAAATTAAAGCACAAATGAGTATATAAATTCATATATAAAAACAAACAAACAAACATTTAACAATGTGTGTACAGTATGTATATGTAAAAAAAGAAGATGTACTTTCATCCATCCTTGAATCCTCGCGCTGCTGTTCTTCTTGCTTTCGGCGGGCGTCATATGATTGACTGACTTCTTCAAGACTCCATTCAAGGTTAAAAATACACACGATTCATGGGAAGATATTTGGACGGAAGGACAGTGGGAGAGAAGGGTAAAATATGGGAGAATCCCTAGAAATATGGAAGGGTTGACAGGTGCTACCAACACCTCTAAAGCTCACTTATTAACATATTTTATCTTATCTATTCAAATCACCTGAGGTTTATTCATATAGGATGCTACAAACAACACACTCGATTGAATCCAAAACTTTGACCTCCTGGTGTCTCTGCTGCGTGGCTTCACAGGGGCTGGTAGGAGGAAATATTTTACCCAGAGCTGGGCTAGTGGGACATGCTGCTGTAACTGGACTGATTGTAGCTAGCTGCAATGCAAATGACTCAGAGGCTGTTGGTGCTAGTTGTGGCACCAACACCAAGCTTTCCATGCCAGCTGCCAACTACTGTGGTGGCAGCTTGCTGATTCATCAATTAGCAACAGCTAAATGGACTAAATGTGGGAAGTGTCTTCACTGCATCACTGGAGCTTAATAAATGCTCACTTGCCTTTGGTATTCCTCCTTATTATCCAGTTTAATCTGTAGATAACAGATATCAATTGGTATTATTTTTGTTTTATTGTAGCATTCGTGTAATATATATTTAAGGCATCTGTTATAAGATAAGATAAGATATTCCTTTATTAGCCCCACAACGGGGAAATTTCCGGTGTTACAGCAGCAAAGTGGATAGCAAAATAGAAAGGAGCAGCATCAATAAAATAACAATAAATAGTAAATAAGCAATATAAACAAGAATAACTATAAAAAGTATTAATTTAAACAAGAGGAAATATAAAAAGTATTAACAATTTAAACAAGAGGAATAAAAAAAAAGGAACAATATATACAATATAGACACTCAGCAGTTGAATTGGACTATTGCACAGTAGAAATGTTGATATTGCACATTTTAATTAAAATTGAAAATTCACCTGAGTGAAATATTGCAGTGAAATGACATTATATTTGCATACAATTGGATTTGTATCAATACCTGCATAAAAGGGTTTTAATAATCAAATATACATTTATGTTCAAACTGTGGAAATGTATGCTGCATGTAATGTACTGTATGTAATGAAATGCACAAAAAATACATTTGGAGTGGGATATACTGTATGTCCAAGACGCATACAACGATCATAACAGCTGATTTAGGGTACCTGCACCTTTTTTGGTCCAATTCAGGCACTGTGCCCTGGTCCAAGAACTTTGACCCCTTCCCTACGATGCTGTAGCCTAACCAGTTTTGGACCCTTCTTCACACGTATGTGGGTATTTTGGAAAACGTTGCTTTTTCAATGCGTTTTGGCCTTTCGTCCACACGCAAACTGCGTTTTAGATCACTGAAAATTGAGCTTTTGCCAAACTCCTTCTAAGGTGAAGATTTTCAGAAACTCTGTTTTAGTATTGACGTGTGGACGGGGAAAACTGAGTTTTTGTCTTGCAACATCAGAGTGTGCACCTTTCTCTCCTTTGATTGACGTCCAACTGTGCGCCGTGTCTATGTTGTTTACATGAGGCGATTTTCTGCAATGGCAGAGGTAGCCAAAATACTGTTGCTTTTAACGTTGCTATCCAGACTTTTTACATGCTTACACACACAGTTACTCTCCCTCTATGTAGAGGAACAGAGGCGCTTCGAACGTCCCTGCTATATTCAACACACACACTGCCACGACCCAGACCGATGTTGTTGTGTCGTCAACTTCGTAATTGGCCTGACAAGACTCCCAGTCCACGTTTTCCTGAGTTTTCCTAACTTTATAATCGAGCGTGATGTTGAGAAATAGTTCAACTTCACTATCAGTCCACACATAGGACTCACCCCTTCCTTGATGCGCTATTGTTGTTAGTCTACCGTAACCAGTAACACCTTTTTTTTCAGGCTTCTGATTGGCCAACATGGCTATATGGTTAGGGTTATATCGCCACCTGTTGCTTTGGCATGCTCTTGACTGCGCTTGACAACGTGTTTTGCGTTTTGATGTGGACAGAGACATTTTTTAAAACAGTGCTTGTGTGGATGGGATTTGAAAAAAACAACACAAAGCCGTTGTGTTCCGTTTTAAAAAGTCGTGTGGACTAGTCATTGGTCTGCTCTTCACGCTCAGCTGACATTGTCTTTTTCCAGTCCAGATTCCTTGCTGTTTCACTGTACTCTCCCCCAATGAATGTGATGTCACCCATGCACTTTCACCTGAAAATCAGAGTTTAATTTCAAATCCACTAGGCCTGAGGACAGAAGCAATTCAACCAAAAACGTGAACCAATACATTTTGCTGCTGAAAGGCTCATCTTATTTTGCCTTTCTTTGTTGGCTGTGTTGTCTGCAAGACCTGAAACGTCTTTTTAACTATGTTGGGAAACGCTACATGACTCCAGGCCAAATGGGATATTAACCCACCACAAAGCATACTGAATTAAACCAGACAGGGATTCAATTTCCATATAAAACCAATCTTCTTTTATTTATCATAATAGCTTACAGGCTGGCAATAAACTTCATATTTCAGGTATTATTTTTGTACTCTTGGCTATTAAAATGATAGCTCTAGTAAAGATCATGCACTGACTTATGCACACAAACACAATTATGCACTGAAACCCGAATTCATTTCCCTCCATCCAGTGAAAAATTGAAAAAAACAGATTGTGTATTGGAACTCATCATTATCATTGTAGCTTGATATTTCCTGTTTCCCCTGAGCAAAAGAGTTGTGCAAGGCTGCGTGACACAACGTAATATAATATAAAGTGTGGTAGAATTAGCCTGTTATTTTCCAAAGCCGAGCGAGGATGATCCTGTTCAGTGCTCCATTTCCACTGAATTAGACAACACCACAAAGTCCCAGAGCGGCTTTTTATTCTGTGATAAAAGTGATGAAAGCCTTTGCCTCTCGCAGTCCTGTTAAATATGACGTCCATGTGTGAAGCAGGCGCTGTGCCTGTTTCAGTTAGGCAGAACGCTGATGTGACTGCTGGTATCTTCTGTTTCACTTGATGATGACTCATTGATATTTTCGCCGGGATTTAAAAATACCTCACTGGCAGCGAGGGGGAGAGGTCACTTGGGGTTTAAGATTCGTGACACTCGACTGTCACACGCTGCTGTCAGTTACCTCATCACTAAATATTTCTGTAAAAAAATCAATATCTGCTCCTCTCTTCTGCTGTGTCCTGCTTTTCTTTTCTTTGTTTTTTTTTGTTTTTTTTTTGTCAAACCTCCTTGTTCCTACTTCTTTGCCTTTTTTTCTTCTTCTATAAAATGACCATAGATCTTTTAAAGAAATACGCCAACAAAAAATACTTGGACACCAGTAAGATGATAGAATAGGATTTAGGAAGCGCGACTACAAGGAGGAAATACAGCCTCTGCCAGGAATGCCCATTTGCACACACACGTCTTGCCCTGCCTTTTTTTTTTTTTGGCAGGAGCCCTGTGCCTGGACACCCCCACAGAGCCAATGAGGCACTACACTGCATACGTAGCATGAGAACCTTTTATTGTTAGAAGGTTAATTGTTAGCATGTTGGATGATGGTTCCACATCTGAGAGAGCTACAGGTATCTACTCTCACTGTCACAGAGGTCAGTAATGCTGTGCATATTGTAATGCTGAGTCAGCATTCACACGAATAATCATAATGATTCTGCATTTTCATCGTCATTAGTAGAACTGCAAAAATTAATCAGTTAAAGGTGTAATGTGTGAGACGCTTCATCTTACAAATTGCTCCTTTAACTATTAAATTAATTACAAACCATTTTGATAATTGATTATTGTGCCTGGGTGTGAATGTTTTCTGGTTTCTTTACTCCTCTATGACAGTAAACTGAGTATTTTTTGGTTGTGGACATTGGAGGAAGTCATCTTGGGCTTTGGGAGATACATTTCTCACCATTTTCTGACATTTGAGAGAACCAAACGATTAATCGAGAGCCCTAGCAATTATGTAGATGGGAGTTGTTATAGTTGGTTTTGATTTGGAAACGGTGGCTACTGTGATACAACAGCTGATGGGGGTCCACATAAACAAACCAGGTATAGATGAAAAGATTGGCCCAGTTTCTCAAAGAACTACAGAGAACGAAGTAGGAGGTAAAGAGAGCGACTGTTTGTTTTATAACACAATTCGGCTGAGTAGATAAGATTCAGAGATTTCCTCCCTTACACCCCCTCCACCCCTCTCTCTGATGCTGTCTGATAGCTCTCTCCATCTGCCTGTTATGCTTGAACCCAGCGAACCACTTTTCCTTACAGCTACAGCCACAGCAGAGAGGATGAAAGACTCCTCTCTCCCTCCACTTTCTCTTCATGTGTGAATGAATGCTGTCTGACCCAACCTCTCTCTCTCTCTGCCTCCCATCACTCCAGCTCACGTTTACTATTCTATCTGCCCTGACAGGGATTCTTTCTGATCTGTGCCTGTGATGTTTCGAGTCAATAGGACCTGCTGTAGGGTTGAAATGCACTTTTGTATGAGGCCAGAGTGTGTGCGTGTTATCTGGTGAAGTGTGTGTACAGTATGTCCAGGATTTCTCCCCTGCTTTATATCAGTGTATTGACAGGACATGTACAATGTGTGTGAGTGTGTGTTTGCACTGCAGAGACACATATGCATTATTAACACAGATAATAGCACCAATGCCAGTAGAGGATGAGTGAGAAAATCCCATTTCCTGACGTGTATGTAACGTATGTGTGAAGAAGCAGGTTGGAAAAGTATCAAATTTAAAGCTACATCTAACTGCAGGTAAACACTACATTATAGTGTGTGTGCTTTTCCATTCCTTAAAAAAATCCTTATTTTTATGACCTGGGTTTTCATAGTGTTTTTATCCTCGTCAAGTTTGAGGATGCAGGGGGGACACTTCAAAAAGTTGTCCAAGGTAATGCACAGGGCAACCACAAGATCAATCAGACATATTTTAAACCACAATACTTCTTAACAAAATTATCTAAAATCACTTATCTGAAAGTCAATAATCAAACAAAACTGAGCACTTGAAATGTCCATTATCTTCAGTACCTGCTGCAACTTTGACATAATGTAATTTCAATTTGTGTGCATGCAGCTGTGGATAATTAAAACATTTTATGTACTGCAACTGAGGGATCAAGTGGTTAAACTGGTAATTTGTTGTTAGTCTATGGCCACGCTAGCAGCTTAGTGAGGCTGTATATAGGCAGCACAGTGGTGCTTTGAGGTAAATGATAACATTAGCATGCTAACAGTGACAATGCTAACACTGATATTTAGCAGGTAATGCATTCCTTCTTCATCAACTTTGAGCAGCATGTTAACATGCTAATATTTGGTAATTAGCATTACACACAAAGTAAAGGATGATGGGAATGGATGTTTTATTAGAACTGGATACCTTCTGCATCAGAAGGTTTGCAAGCCCCCAGGAAGAGCACTGGGCTGTGAAGCTGATTTGACATAGTGGCCAAACTGTGAAATTACAACGTCACGTGATGCACAGGAGCCCAAAAATACTTTTTTCCATACACTTACATTGTGAAAGGAGCAGCTGTAAAACGGTGGATACATTTTTTGAGTGTCACAACCCCCTCAAAATGACTCGTTTTGATATCAGAATTTGATCCATTTGGCCCGATTACATTTGTAAAATCTAGAAGAGCCACACAATGAAATTATTTAATTCCCATTCAAGTTATCGGAGCGCTAAACCGGAAGATAGGTGCTCGACCGTCACTAGTGCACCTGCTCTATGGGCCCCACAAGACGGGAGATCGATCGAAGGAATACAATAATTTTTTGCTTCATGTGCCACTGAGCAACTTTCGTAGGAATGAACGGAGCCCCGCCTCTGACGCTGTATCTAGATTTCTCTTACTATATCTTTGTTACACAGAACCACCTGAGAGGTTGTCCTTGGAAAGGGCAGGCATTTCAAAAAAAAGCAGCAGGTGATTGGACAAACTATCTGTCTATCACAGGCTAACTTTAACCTCAGTCAGAACAACGAATCATAGGACATCATAGGAGGGCGCTACCAGTGGAGCCAATTGGGAATCAAACTCTTACCAGTGGAGAGAAGAATGAAAACATCTTAATACTGTTCTTTGATCTTTTTTTTGAATAAATACTCTCCAGTTCTGATGTAATTGATGCTATAGCAGCATCTATGCTAACCTCTTAAGGAGCAAAACTTTTTAAGCTTGAACAGTCACTTCTCTCGCTGTTGTCACACCTAAACCACACCAGTACCTGTTAGTAGTTCCTCATAGGATGCTGATTGGTCTGAACCACTGTGTTGAGCAACAAGTGCATATCTTGAAGCCTTGCAAGATGGAATGTCGTGTGACCTTCTGGATCCAGCTGCCTCGAACAGTAAGGCGCCCATTCACTTCACAGAAAATTGCTCGCTGAGTGCATGGGCCAAGTAACACACTCATAGATACCAGCCCTCTAAATATGCCTGATTTTTAAAAATCAAGATCCATGCATTATTCCCTGGAAAATTAATGAAAACATCAGAAAAATGCCTTATCTTGCAATGTTAAAGAATGAGATAAAACATTCCTGGATCTGCCCCTTTATCTGGAACCGTGCCAAAATTTAATGGGTTCTTCCTTGGCCCATGCCCCACCCTTCCACCAAGTTTCGTGGAAATCCATTGTTTGTTTGTTTTTGTGTAATCCTGGTGACAAACAAACAAACAAAAAAACGCACAGGGGTGAGGTAATTATGGAGCTTGATTGCAATTCAAGTTGTCCTATCAATAGTTTTTACGTTTCTTTTATAATGGCCGTCTATTTCTTCTTTTGTCCTTTTGGGCCACAGGGGGATCTTTTTGTTGCAATACCAAGAATGGCCACTGGGACAATTTGGCAGCACTGTATCCAGACCTCTTAAAACATCCCTAGTATTTGGTCATAAACCAAAGTGTTGACAAATTAAAACCTCTAATGCTGCTGGATGAAAAGTGGTAGGAGTCACCATTACAGTTCCTACTGTGACAAACATGACTGTCTGTACAAATTTCATAGCTATATATCCAAGTTTTGTCAACATATTAAGACTCAATGCCCAAAATATAAATGTTGTAAGTGTACAAGCTTACAATGTGTTGTGAGTGTTGTTGCTTGTGATAACCATTGACAAGATAGGCCACATAAAGCTATGTAGCTAATGTATATAAAGGGAAGTTAAATCAACATTAGCTAATGTGACAGCAGAGAGCAGAGACCAAGTAATGGTCTCCATTTCTATGAAAAATGTACAGATTAAATAGACTACTTTGCCTGGCCATAAGCACACAGCATGTTACTTTAAGACTTGCTGGTCTTGACTACAAAACTGGACAAGTTTATGCAAAAAAGAAAACAATGTCTATTTCCACTTTCATCAGTTCAGTCATGCCTCCAGGGCTCATGCTGTTTCACAAGATCACATTAAAAACAGCTTGTGACTTTTAATATAGTAAACAATAAGTTACAATGACATGTCAGAAAATGGTGATAGTTGCCCTTTGAAAAGTGCACATTCAAGATGATGCAGCTGACGTTGCAGCCTGGTATGTTTTACAGACTCAACTGTAAGTTTTGTCTCCTGAGATAATTCTCTTCCTCTGTGACTGTATCAGGCGGCCTGCTGCTGGCTACAGGATGCCCAGCTGTAAACAGCGAGAGCTTATTAAAATGCAATTTTAATCAGCACTGTCTCATTAGGTGTCACAGTTTGTACCAACAATAAGCCTGAAGCTAGTTTCGTTTCAGCTCTGGTGCTGCAGTGAGTTGATTTCCAGTTGTTGGACGTGTTTTATATTTCTGCTGGCAAGGTTTTTACTGACTGACACTTTAACAATTGTTTGAATTAAATCTAGCATTTGTGACACCTGGGAAAGGTTTTAGACAACTTTTCATTCACAGGGTTTAACTTTGACAGTGTCTAAACAAAAATAACGATTTCTGATCATATGTCTCTAGACCTGTCGAACTTGGAAGGTAAAAAAACCCAAAAAACAGACCCAGTGATACTGAATGACTCAGAGACGAGAAGAGGTTGGCTTTTTGTAGTCATGAAAACAGTGGCTTTTTAATGTAAACACTACATTCGATTGGTTTTTCCAGCACGGACATCCCACATGAAATAACAACCATTCACTAAAGAGGGGTAGAGGGAGAGAGAGAGAGAGAGAGAGAGAGAAAAAAAAGCTGCACGGAAAAAAAGCATTCACTGGGGGTAAATAACAGAACATAGAGGTTAAAATGAAAAAATAATGAAGGTAACAGGAACAGAATGCCAAAGAAACAGGTATATCATGTCATTATACACAGTTGTTTTTTCCTTTAAAAAACAGAAATCAAGAGGGCAAGAAAGAGAGGTATATATAGATAGATTGATGAGGGGTAACAGATAAAGTAGGAATAGATAACAAATTCCCAAATCTACTTGTGTGTGTCTGTGAGTGCGAGCAAGTGTGTGTGTGTGACGTGAGGCTGTGCTTTTCATTGTAGACCTGGAAGGTGTGTGCCAAACTGAAAAGAGACAGAGAAGAAGAAGAAGAAGAAGAAGAAGAAGAAGAAGAAGAAGAAGAAGAAGAAGAAGAAGAAGAAGAAGAAGAAGAAGAAAGGAGCATGACTTTATACAGCGTCGATGTGTGAACATGCGGCGTCCCTAGCTAGTGGACGCAGCGAGAAACGTGCTCTCCCCAAAAAAAAGTGGTTTGTTGTTTTTTTTTCTCTGAAATAATAAAAAATAGATATTGTTATATTATATTTAATTGTTCTGAGTCAGGCTAAAGTGAGGACACTGTTCTAATGCAGGGAAACAGGCAAAACGGTAAAAGGAGAGGGGGGTGGGGCACAGTTCAGAGCATTACAACAACACGGGGGCAGTCTGAGATCGTCAAGGTTCCAAATCAGCTCACTGTCAAACTGGAACCCTTTGCAAAACATTGTTTTTTATTTTTTAAAAAAGGGAGATATAGAGAGAACAAAAAAGTTTTGTAGCTACAAAGCACAAGAAAGATTATCTTTTGAGAATATTACAGGACCATCATGATCGTTCCTGTTGTCGTAATACCCATGTTCATTGGTTTTATTAATTATTGTAGTTACAGGTGTAGATTTTTTGTCTTTTTTTTGATAGTTTGACTTCTACATTTTACTGAAAGAATACCTAAATCTACACTTCTTCTTCAATGCCTCCCACACGAACTTTCAACCCCTAGAAACCCTCCCCGTCCCATTCAGGAACCAATCGTCTCTCTCCTTCTGTTGTTGCTATCCGTCTGCGTAGCTCTTTTTTTTGTATTTTTTTCCCATCTTTTTTTATTAATCTTTTTCAATTTTTATTAAAATGTTTTTGTTCATTATTATCAACAGTATCTATGTGAAGCTTTTTTTAAATTTTTTTTTTACAAGTTTTATGAATTAACTGGTCTCTTTATACAAAGGCTTGAGTATCTCATGCTATCTGGGCTTTAGGAGGAAGAGGAGGGAAGGGGAGAGAAGAGTTGGAAAGAAAGGGGCCCTTTGACCCTGACATCAGGGCGCCGGAGAGCCATGCAAAAAGAAAAGAAAGAGAGATGGATGGAGGTGTGAGAAGTAAAGGCATGGTGGTGTAAATGAAGAGAGACAGAGAGATGGGACAGGCAAGCGATCAATAAATAAATTAATAAATTAATCAACCATTATCAAACCAGGAGTGAGTTTCCTTACATGGCGAATGTTAGCAAGTCTAGTAGTTATAACAGTGAGGAAGGTAGAGTTAGAACATTGTGTACTTGCTTCTAAAAGCGTAGCTATCTACAGTACAGTACCCTCTGTTACATGGCACTGATAGGACATTTAGCACGTTTCCTATTGGCTCTCAGGCTCGGCCATGACAGACGGTTGGCTAACGGCTAAGGCCAGGTTTGGGAAACAGGAAGCCTCACTTCCCGTCGATGAAAACCTGATCACGGGGAGTAAAATGATACTCGAAAACAAAAAGGAAATTAACAACAAACATCTTGGCTAATGTAAACAAAAGACTAATGTTAAAATCGGTGTTGTCAGTTTCAGCAGGTCTTGAGAGTTTCTCAAGGTTTTCACCGACATGTCTGCTGTTCTTTTAGTGCTATTGACATTTTCACATACTGCCACAAAAAATGTTATTACATAATCACTACTAGAGCAAAAAAAAACAAACAAACAAAAAAAATCATACACAAATAAAAGTGTCAAGGTGAGGCAAAATGTGAATATAAATCAGTGTGCTGACTGATACTCATGTAATAAATATACACACAATCAACAAAAATAAAACAGAAGTCATATTCATAGTAATAATTAAAAAAATCTGCAAAAAAAAAAACAGTACAGGTTTTGTTTTTGTTAACAACAAAAGACACAGCGGAGAAAAGAAAGAGGAGAACAGGGAAGGCAGGCTTTCATTGACTTTGTTCACGAAGTTTTCAAGGCTGCAGGGTTTTCATCTGAAACTCATTTGTTTGCTTGGCAGCAGGCCAGAGAACATCAGGAGAAGTCGGAGCGAGAAGAGACAAGAACTAAAAACATTATATATATATTTATATATATGTATGCCTATTTTTTCTTTTTAATTATCCTCATTATTAATATGTACCTAGTTGCATTTTTCTTTCTTTTTTTTTCTTTAAATAATCAGCAGAATCATCATCATCATCACCGTCATCATTTCCACAGCAGTGTCAAAGGAAAGGAAACCAGGAGGGGGGAAGGGGCAAGGGGGGGGGGGGGTTCAGGAAGGGTGAGAGAGAAGAAGGGGCAAGGGTGGTGAGGGGTCACGGGGGTGTGTGGGCACGCTCAGTACAAGCCACACCCTCGGAGGTTGTTGGCAATGATGATGTCGGTGACGGCGTCAAACACCACCTGGATGTTTCCTGTATCTGTGGCGCAGGTCATGTGACAGTAGATTTCTTTATTTGGAGAGCGATTCTTGCTCTCAAACTGTGCTTGGATGTAAGCCGCTGCGTCCTCGTAGGTATTGGGTCCTGGAGAGAGAAAAGAGAATAACAGATAATACATTTTACATACAACAGAATTGGGGAACACTTTCTATGAAGAACTCATCTATAGTGTGTTATGGGGGCATTCATAGTGGCATTAATAGTTCATTACAATGCAACTGTACAATCAACTGTAGTAAGGATTCATAGTGTGTCCACAGGACTCAAAAAACAACAAAGTAATGGGCTAGCAAATACCCTTCAGTGCTGCTAAAGTTTTTTAAAATCAACACTAGTGTTTTGTAACTGTCCAGTTTATCTGGTGCTGCTACTTTACATTACAGTAATGTTAATGTTGCTTGATAGTTTGGATAGCTTGACTGCTTATTCCCACCGTGTGTCCATAATTAATGTAATTAACATCATACAA
>JBBPCS010003218.1:0-12547 GCA_037974645.1 Hollardia meadi
CCTTCCTTCCTTCCTTCCTTCCTTCCTTCCTTCCTTCCTTCCTTCCTTCCTTCCTTCCTTCCTTCCTTCCTTCCCTCTATGTCCCTTCCTTTGATCTTCTGTCTTTCCCACCTTTACTGTTTAAATTATTTCCTCCTCCCATCCTGCTACTGTCTCCTTCCCTCCTTTACTCCCTCCCTTTCTCGTTCCCTTCTCCTCCTGCAGACCTTCGGCCCTTCCTCCTGGTGTGTTGGATATGATTTGTCTACGAGAGGTCAATCAGTGTCTCACTGTGATGTGGTGTGTGCATGTCTTTGAGCAATGATTGCACCAAAGCTAACAAATGTGAAGAAGCGCAGTTATACACACATCACGTACTGTAGGTGCATGGATTTAGGAGAACAAAACAGGTCACACCTGCACAGGGCAGTTCACCCTCACCTTCTGACTTCCTGGGTTTTAAGCAGGAGGTGTCAGAAAAGGTCAAGCGTCTACAGCGTTGATCCTTCACTTTCGGCTCTTCTTGTCATCGTGAAGCAGAATTCGCATTCAAGCGATTTCACCCACTAATAGGGCGCGTGAGCTGGGTTTAGACTGTCGTGTAAATTAAATTTTAGTGGCATGGAGTAAGTGTTGCAGGCATTACCACTTTTTTTTCACCAAAGCTAACAAACCAATCCAGGTAAATAAAGTTTTTTCTCACACAACACATGATTTGCATGTGTTTTCTTGCAGTTGCAGTGCATTGATTCCCCCCAGGGAAAGCAGTGTCTTTTTCCTTCTTAAGTGTTACAACCCAGCTCGCTGGGGTGGAGGGAAGCAACATAAAAACCAGTTGTTCTTGGTTAAATTAGTGTTATTTATTAACAAGGAGCTCAGTATGACTTTACAAACAAAAAAAGGTGAGGTAAAACCACAACAGGAAAGGGCCGGGGGATGCTGCACAGACCAAAGAAAGTAACATAACATAAAAGAGGACTCTCAAAACGTAGAGCTAATTATCCCAAGACAACCAAAAGGTGAAAATAAAACCTCACTATCTCGGGGAAACGGTGATACATTCAAAATCTCACAAATAACAAGAGGCACAGTGGCGAGCTGAATGTAGCAGACTGGGATTGAACACGTGTCCCCTGATTGCTTCCCGCTGAAATTTATATTTTAACTGTTCAAGCGTCACTCACAGATGACTACATTAAGGAGTCTGAAAGACTCGATCCAACTCTGACCGAATATGAGAGACAAAAAACAATCCAAAAGGTGAGGTGCCAGGGCTCTTTATGGGAAATGTCAAACTTGTCAAGTGGAGTGCCGACTTTGACGGGTGTTTTGAGGGTTTTTACATAAAACACAGATGTCACAACCTTTGATATCATGAGCTTGTTGGGGTGCCCCACCCGTAAGTTAGGCATTGATAGCAGGACGTGAGAGAAAATGTTATGAATGCCACAGTGTCTCAGCTCACCGCGGACAAAACAAAACGCCTCGAGAAGTTGTTCAAGCATTTGAAAACAGCAGTGGGGTGCAGTGATGTTATATTAGATTCTCTCGCTCTTATTTCATTATGGCTTTTTGAATTGAATTTACTCTTTGTAAATGTAATATATGCGGTAACAAAACCTGGCTTCTTGAGAGACGTCTGTCTTTCTGTCTCTGAATTTATGTGTTTTATTTTGGTTTTGACAGGAAAGGCTGTGAACGCGGTGGAGCCGAAAGGCTAAATCTGACCAGTTGGTCCTCCATGGGGAGGTGTGAGTGTTACCTGCACTGAGAGGAGGTGCAAATTGTGTTAATCCACATGCCTAATACTGCAGAGTTAGAGCTGGCTCCAGGGCCGCTGCATTGGATGGTACTGGACGTTCAGCTGAGTGGAAAACCTCTTCCACATGCTGGTAGAGTTTCTGCCCCGAGGCTACGCAGCCCAGCACGCCGCGGCACATGTGTATTGAATTGTCAAGGTGTTATCATGCCCTGGCTCCTCCACCTCTGTCTCTCCCAGGTTTATTATCAGACTAAATACAGCGGAGTTCATGGATACGGGCCGCAAATTCATGCAGCCATTCTGCAACCAGATGGACAGCTGTCCATCATGGTTTTAACTCTTCACACAGGTCAGGAAAAGACGTCGGAGTTTCATATATGTATTTATTTTTTGAAGCTGGAAAAAGACAAAGTGGTGTTAAAGGAAAACACATTATGTGCTGTGGACCTCTTTTTAAACCGGTTGCATTTTGCAGTATGCAAACCAGCATGCTTTTCTGGCTGTTCTGACCAACGGAATATGTACAGACTGCAATGGATATATGAGCAACAAGTTCAAGGCACAATATTACGACAAAGTAGTGTTTCCCAGTTGTTTGTAAGAGCAGCCGCAGTAAAAGTCAAAAGAAAAAGTCTGTGATTTGGAAGGCAGCAAAGAAAATATCTCAATGATTAAACAAGAAAAACAAAAGTCAGGGATTAAACCTCTCTGTTCCCTCAATTATCTGAACTGAGGGCCTCAGGATAGATAGTGTCGCCATGTTATTTTGACTTGTTGTGGACCAAATAAATAGAATTAACTTCACTTGACTAAATAAAAGAGCTGACAAGAATTTTAATAAATGAAAGACAGCATCTAACAAAACAGACAAATTGAGAAACATACTCTGCAACGTACTGTACATGTATAGTTATTTTCATGTTTATGCATGTTTTGTCATGACTCAGTGAGCATGACTGTTTCAGTTGCACATTGTATATCGGGGCCTTACTTCCTGTATGTCTGTGTGCTTTTTCAACCCTTTGCATGTTTTCTGAATCCTCCTGAAATGATTGTCAACACCTTGCAACTCTCTTTATTTATGTAAGTGCTGAAAGAAGGCAACTGGACTTGCTTGAGTTCCTTGAAAGACGTTTCACCTCTCGTCCAAGAGGCTTCACCAGTTCATCAGTTCTTCATCCACATTTGCTTTTAGAGATTAGAGGGGATGAGATTGGTTCTTTGGTGATATGTCCACTTCCACAGTATGTTTGGATTGTTGTATTTACTGCATTTGTTTCTTTTATGCAGTGTATATTATTTGTTTAAATAATTAAAAAAAAGAAGTTTTAGATTAGAAATATGTTTCAAACTAATTGTCAGAGAAGAGTTTTTAAAGCCAGGATTATAAAATAATCCGGAGCAGTTCCTCCGTGGAAAGCATTGTTCCAGTGCCAATGCAAAGGCAAAGGAGCAAACACATCAGCGGCTGTAAATGTCATGTAGCGGCTGAGCGATAGATGTCCATGATGTCTGGGAGAGATCTAAGCATAACTCATAGTCCCCAGTCACGGCATTTCTTATGATTCAATCCATACACGCAGGCAGCGGACGATTTGCTCACATCTACCGAGGGCCAGTGGTGTTGTGTGAAAGTATTATTCTAGTCTTTTCCCTTAGATGAGGGAGGTGCATGTCATAGCCTGATTTGTGCAAACGATTTATTCCTCCCTGAAGTGCTCTCGAAGGACTGTCAACTCTTCTGCGGGTGCATTAAGACATTAACTCGAGTTTCCCATGCTGCACATAAACTCAATTTCCTCCTCGCTGCTCCTTTTTGTAGTCTGTTTTACGGTTTTGCCTTTTTGCAGTAAATGTCCGTGTTGGCTTTATTCATGTGTGCCCAAGGATTGTTTGGACCCCTGTCTTGTGAGGTTGGCTAAAAGGAAACCGATGTCTTCAAATGCAAAAAAAAGAAGAAAAAAAAAAAAGATTCATGCACAAGTCGGCATTTTCCAGGAAAGGGTTAGTTGGACATGACTTGAAACGGGAAGTGGCACGGCTTGTTGAAAACTAAGAGTGAGGGAGCAGGAGCAATGAGAGGAGACGTTTCACTTCAATCAACATGTATTTAATTTTCACCTCTTGACATCAGGTTTCCGAAGTTCTTCCTGTTTAGCCATGAACAGAAACGCGACCCTGACTAAAGATAAATTAGTTGCTGCTAAATGAGGAACTGATGAAAACGGCACACGATGTATGTTCAACACAAATCATTTTGTATTTGAGCATTTTCACTTAATTTAAGGGGGCTACATTCGTCATCAACACTTGAAGATATGTTTGTTGGTACAATATTGAATTTGGATGTAGGCTATCATTTTTAATGATAATGTAATTTAATATAAAGGTGCCTTGTTGTATATGTTGACGCTTACAAAACTGCATGATCGCCTGTTTGTTTGAAGTGTGGTAGCTCGGTTAGTTTTGCTTTAATCAACTGTGATGGTTAAAGGATGAATCGGCCCAATGTGGTTTACCCATCAGATCAATTATCAGCTATATTTTTAGGGAAATCCCAAAATGCAATGCTGGAACTTTTCCCATTCCCTGCACACCATCAGAGGGTTTAGTTCTGTAGTTTTATTTTAAAGAGGAGCAGAGTTTTGACAGACTTGACATCTAGTTTGGAAATCTGTGGCGACATACGAGTAAAAGTCAAGACAGCTGGCAGTTCTTGTGCTGTTGCACGTTACTGTCATCTCTTATTAATACTTGATGATACCCAGTTTGTCATCTATTACTGCTCTGAATCAGAACATACAGAAATGGCCTGAGGAAATGTGTGTGTGTGTGTGTGTGTGTGAGGCTTCACAGCTGGTTGAATGTGCCTTCCTTGACTGACAGCGATTATGGAAGAAGAGCAACACTTCTTGTTCTCCTCCTCGAAACACATTTCCTGTAGAACAGTAGAAGGATTTCTTTTAAAGTTCTGGAATCTAATCTGCCCCCCCTCTGATAAAACAACAAGAAGAGAAAGACGAAATAAATTTCAACTTGAGGTCATTTAAGGGAACAAATCCAGCAAACAAATCATGCGCTCGTAAAAGAGAGGTTTGTTAGTTTGCAGAGGTTCAGCAACCAAAAATGTAAATGTGGATCATGAAACATGAAAACATGAAAACATGAAAACGGTGCACTTTTACATAATAGTAGTATTTTAGTACAAGAACAACACTGCAGCTGAACGTGCAACAAACTGCTGAACTCCGAACTTCAAATTCACACCATCGATTATTCTGTCAATTTTTTTTGGGATAAATTGTTTTAGAGCTGAAGTAATTAGGCCTAGACAATCAATTAGTTGTGTTACATAAAGTGAATCTGCAACTATTTTGATCAATTTTCAGTCTTTTTTAGAAACCTGTTCATTGGGATAGCCTGTCACCAAAAGGGACTACTTAAACATATTTAACGCACAAAAAATATATAAATAAAAGGAAGGATTGATGTTTCAGCAACAGATCATTGAAAAAAATTGTCACATTTTTTAAACAAAAGTAGCAAAAATTCACCGGCTGCAGCTTCAGTTTTGGTTCCGACTGTAAACGTTGGTTTTGTTTGTATTAAAACTGTCACCTCGACGAAAAAAAAGAGGTATAGCCTAGCATATCCCTCAAGAAATGACCATCTCTTATTATAAATCTTGAGTCGTCAATGAACCAACTAATCGTTTCAGCTCTAATACCAAATCACATCGTTCAGTAGCCTTGAGCACAACAGATAGTAGTCATACCACGATAAGTCTTCAGGGTAAATAAGCGCTGACCGAGGTCTCAGACAGTTGAGAGGAGCGTCACTGCTATAAGCATGTATTAAACAAGATAAATGTAATTACATATAATCAATCATAATTAAATTCAGGGCGATTCTGTCACACGTTTGACCCATTGTTCATATAAAATGTTGATTATATTGATTAGCTGGAGGTATCAAGTGAAAAATACTACATGACAAACTGTGGTGCTGTTCTTTGGATGACCCTGTTCACTGGAATAATAATGTGATGAGAAAATTTACCTTCCGTTCAACATGCAAAACACCTCGTGCCTCCATCTGCCACTCTGACACATGAACACGAAATTACTGATCACTGTACATTTGCACCAGTGAACAGCAGTCTGGAGACGCAGGAGAAGCACGACACTGCTGACAAGGTGAGAAAATTCATGCTGCTCTATGATCATTACCAGATACTTTGACCTGATCAGAGAACAGTTACTTTAGGTTGGTGCCATTTAATTACAGTGTGCTTATAATAACATTTAAAAGATCTGGGACCTCTTCTTGAAATAACAGTTTGTGACGTGAGTAATTTTTTTAAAAAGGTATCAGTTTGACGGATGCTCTCCAAACGTCGTAACTCAAAAAGTGCTGTAAAACGTAGAGAAAGCATTTTAAAGTCAGAATCTAACAATGACTTCGTAGAATGATGTCAAGTCATGCTTTTGCATGGACACACGAGAGTTATTTTTATGTCTGAAGGTGCTCGAGAATTCACAAATAAAAAATGTCAAATTAAAATGTATAATTTACCAGTTACAAACCCAATTCCAAAAAGTTGGGACGCTCTGTTAAACATTAATAAAACAGAATCGTATAATTTCCTCATCCTTTGTGACATCCAGTTCAAATGAAAACAGTACAGAGACAATATATTTAATGTTGTATCTCATCAACTTCATTGATTTTTGTAAATGTATGATTATTCTGAATTTTATGCAGAATTTATGAAGCGTAAAAATACGACAACGTAGACTTCGGACTGTTGAGCAACCGAAGTGGTAAACATGCTGCTGTCCCAATTTTTATGACGTGTTGCAGGCATCAAATTCAGAATGAGCGTATATTTATTAAAAAAAACCCCAATAAAGTTTATCAGGTTGAACATTAAATATCTTGTCTTTGTACTGTATTCAATTACATTTAGGTTCAAGAGGGTTTGCTAGTCATTGCATTCTGTTGTTGTTGACATTTTACATAACGTCCCAACTTCTTTGGAATTGGGGTTGTACATTTCAAAATCACCAGACAAACTTGTTCACAGCTAGTTAACGTTCCCCCGGATGCAGTGGCACAAAAGGGTTTCTTGCAATGAAAAAGTGATGTACAGTGTGAAACCCTGCCCAGTATATATTTTGTCATTTATTTGGGAATGTCGTCCTCAGGACTTTGTTGACAATCAGAAATGGGCCTTGAAGGTTGAGAACCCCTGGTCTTGACCCATTCTACATGTAAAGTGTCATGAGATAACTTTTGTAATGCCAACATAACAAAAGGAAACACCGACGCGTCCTCTCAGAGCCTCAGACATGCATCTTTAAACATTTAAATACTAGCGAAGCGTTAGCACTGGCTGAGACACTCGGGCTAGCTGTAAGACAAGATTGATGTTTGGACAAATTTGATGTGCAACTTCACTTACAGCTAATCAGGTTCCGACATGCATTGCACTTTGCCTTGTTGTCGAAGCCTAGCCTTGCATAGCCAGACCCATGTCCACACCTCGTTTTAGCGCGATGCCACCGCTGAGTGCAGCCACACTTTTTGAGCGTTTGCCGTGCATTCTCGTATCCAAACAAACCGACACATTGACGCTGGACGTAGACAGGTCCTAGAGGACAGCCACATCTTGGTAGATATGTAGCTTTTGTTAGCAAACGTCTTTAAGAACTGATAGGCAGAGCCAAAATTCCATTTTTTTTTATGGGTATCTTGTCACGGTTTGTGCAAGAAACATTAGGAAAGGGGTTGGACCCAGAAGCAGACAGGCAGAGCAGGTTCAGTGCAGTAATTTTCTTAATCAAAATACGAACTCACAGGCAAGGGTCCGAACCAAGAATGAGTCCAATAGACAAACAAATCCAAAAAGGGGTTGAGTGCAAAACAAAAGCAAGGTCCAGAAACAGAGAGAGAAGAAACACTGGGAACGCTGGCTCGAAGGCGCACAAGGTAACGCAATGAACTCGCAAAGACAGAGAGGAGGACATGGACTTAAATACAAAAGGAAGGGAAGACTCAGATGAAACACATCAGGGCGGGGCAGACAATCAAAACAGGCAAGAAAAGAACAAAGGGATAAGGACAAGGCAGGACAAGACACACGAGGAAAGGACTACAAAATAACAGGAAATAACACGAACCATGACATCTGATTCTTGGTGGTTTGGATTCTGTTGTAATTTGGAAACAAATTTCTAGGAATGTGTCTGATGCAGTCAGAGGGAACGTTAGAGTGATCTAACAGAGGAGTAGGGGGCTGTCAGGGGGCGTGCAGAGGGTCTTTTTATCTGAACTGAAGTAGATCGGGGCCCACAACGATGTTCTGCGGGTGGTCCTCAGCGTCCACGATTGTGGGCTGCAGAAAGTCTTTTGGCAGATAAGTTACGGCGTGACTTTGGTGGCTGTCCGGCAGGCGCTGAGAACTAAATAGCGTGTTGAATTGCTGTTCAAAAAATTTCTCACACATTTTTTCCATAACTTACCTTATGGGATATGTATTGACGCTGTTTTTCTCCCTCTCTCTTTCTCCTTCTCTGTCTGTCCATCCAGTCATCCATACAAACAGACATGTCGGTCAACTCCTCCGCCCGTCCTCCACCTTATATTTGCCTCTCCACAGCAAGTGTTTCCGTCTTTACAGCCCTCTTCATCAGCTACATCCTCCTCCTCCCTCTCTTCATCCTCATCTTGTACGTGGGCTACCAACGATGGAAGAAACGGCACTCTGCTGCCACGACAGCGATGACGAGCCACTCTGACATCTTCACCTACAACATGGTTGTCCAGGAGATTCTCGGTGTCTTGGCAACTGCGTTCTACTGTTACGGTATCTACACCGATCGAAAAAGTTTAGTGGTAGTGGGGTTGGAAATCTTCACCCTGGTCGCACCTGGACAGGTTCTGTTTCACCTCCTCACCTGTGTGGAGCGCTACCTGGCCGTCGTTCACCCCATCACCTACCTTGGGCTGAGACAGGCGGGCGGAGTCAGGATCAGAAATATCAGCATTGGGTGTGTTTGGCTGCTTTGCTTTGGATCAGTGGGTCTATGGAAGGCCGGTGATTTGTTTTACATGATCTTTAAATTCTTCGTCTTGGTCTTCGCCCTTATGGTCGTCTCTTACTGCAGCTATTCTGTTCTCCGCGTTCTGATTCGTCCAGGGCCGGGGAATGTGGGCGGGAACCGAGAGCGGGTTGACCAATCAAAGCAGAGGGCTTTCTACACCATCACGGCTATAATGGGAACTCTGTTAGTGAGGTTCTTAACCAACTTGATTTTACAGGTGTTTTTGTGGTCATCAGCTTTAGCTAACTCTGTTGATTCTTGTTTGGTGTTGTGGTCTTTATCCTGGTTCTCTCTGCCCGGCAGTCTGGTGTTACCTCTGCTGTTTCTACAGCGGGCAGGAAAACTACCAGGCTGTTAACACAACACTAGTTTCTAACAAAGTCAATGGGGTGGATATTGGCTGAAGGCTGTGTTTACGTCATTGATGCTTGGTGCTCAAACACAGTCAAAGCTGGTGGACAATATTTCCCAGATGTAAACATTGTAAAGTCGAGCTGAAATGAAAAACGTCTTTTTTAACCCTTTTAGATCACAACCGCGGTCTCATGGTCAAGCCAAAAAAACCTCAAAACATTTCCTTGTGTTTTTGTATCAAAATAAGGACATCCACCCATCAATCAATCTTCAACAGTAAGAGTTAGCTTAATATTTCTTGTCAGAAGGGCGAGAAAAGTGTTTCTGGGGGCGGGGCCTCACTGATTTCTGTACAAAAACAACTTTATTCACTGATTTTGGTGAAACTAGATCATATTTTATGGAGAAAACATTTTCTGTTTTTCCCTCTGATGTCTATGGGCTGGGTATCGTTAATACCGTACTAAAACCAGTAACCTTAAAGTGATACAGACACCAAAAGAGTTTGAAACGTGTTGCTGGCATTGAATTCAGAATAAGCATATATTTACAGAAATCAATGAAGTTGATGAGATGGAACATTAAATGTATTCTCTGTACTGCTTTCATTTGAATTGAATGTCAAAAAGAATTACAAAATGATCACATTCTGCTTTTATTAATGTTTTCCAGAGCTTCCCAACTTTTTTTGGAATTGGGGTTGTAAGAAACATCCAATCACTGAGGTTAGAACTTAGAGCTGTTAGAACTGTTAGAATAAAGCAGTCAGCAGTTTGACTTCCGCCGTAACAATCACAGCTAAGGCTCCAGAAGTTCAAACTAATGGTTCTGACATAAACATGTGGTTTTGTCACAGTTTCACAGAGACTCACATTTCTATCTTGAGTAACATTGAACATTTAATAAAAAAATTGAAATTACACACAAAAAAAACCCTTTCAGGGCACGTTCGCCTACTTCACAACTCTTAATTTGAAAGGTTTTCTCAACATAATTTCATGCTCATGTACAAAATGTTGGCATGAAACAACAATATTCTTCCTCCAGCATTAAAAGTGTTTGTTGGAGCAGCATTTAAATATTATGTAGACGCACAGGTGTTCTTGGTCACATGAATATCTGATTTGGATAAGCAGCAGGCTCAGTTCACAGGTCATTTGAATCCTGTCAAATATCCACTTTAATAGACAAACATAATGACGCGGTTAAAGTCAACACAGGTGAAACCTCTGCAGCTAAAAGAGAACAGGCCTATCTGATATTCAGGTCTGTATACCTGTGTACTCTATCTGTATGGTCCTCTACAGCTAATGTATATGCAATATGCGGCAAACAACGTCTGACAGCGCTAACAAAATGGCTGTAGCTAGCTAATAACATTAGATTTCAGCATGTCAAATTATTATTTAGCAGTATATACATGTATAGTAACAGTAAAAAAAAAACCTTTATATACAGTTTGCGACTAATACAATAATAAGAAAACAACTTTTTCTTTCTGTTTCCTTTCTTCCTGTAATGTAAGTTACTGAAACTGTTCAAGAAATAGGAATAAAGTGTGTCACATTCTTAAATGAAACAGTAAAAGCAATATTTAGAATATAAATTTAAATATGTAGAATTTATAATTCTACTCCACTACATCTCAGAGGGGAGTATTTTCAATTTAATATTTTTGCGTACAAATTCTTTGATCAGTTTGTAAAATGTGCGTTATTATAGATTATACTTCCCAACAGTGTATGAAGTAGTTAAAATTTGCTTTACATCGACCAACTAAGTTACAGCAATATATTAATTCGTCAATCTGACAGGAGCCATTCTGCTTAATGAGTGCTTTTACTTTGATACTTGAATTACATTTTGAATGACAAATGCAAGAGAGTATTTTCACAGTGTAGGAGAAACAGCTCCTCCGTTGAGGATTTTCAGCTCTTAGGCCAAATGGACTGGAGACGAGTGAGGTCACACTGAAGACAATGTGGTTTATGGCCTTGCATATCCCCCCTCAGAATGGGGACAAGCCTTTATCTCTGTGCCGGAGACTCACTGACTCCACGATGGTAAAACGTGTCACTTCGAGAGCATCCAGATCCCGGTTTGTTGATTCAGACCCGGGGGAAGAATCCTGGGTGCCAAACTTTCACCACTTAACAACCAGACGGGGTCGCTAATTACGCACTCTTGCCCCTTTCGATCCATCGGGATGCAACCAACAGGAAGAGACTATCAACGATCACACGTCACCAACCATTAGAACCATTTAGATAAGGACTGACTCTCTGCCTGTGTGAACTGTTATTTTTAAACCAAACTTTGAAGTAATGTGAATTATACGTGCAATCAATTACTGAATGCCATGTTACATTTTAGCTCATCTTTTCTTGCTGTTTGATGTAAGTCAGTTACAAATTTAGGAGTTTAATCCACACTGCCATCCAGTGGCGATAGTTAACAAGGATCCTGTCAGAATCTGATTCCTTAATCGTGGTTTGAGACGCAAGTAAAGATTGATTAATCAGACTTCGCGGATCAATATGCTATTCTTTTCATTGATATATTAAAGCGATGTTAAACGATAGACTGCTAGGATGTAATAATGTTTTGTTGTTGTTGTATGAAATGCTTAAACGTGTCACTTCACATGCTATGTGATAACCTTATTAAGAGTAATTTTTGCTAAGAGCTGCTCCATTGGCCATAATGAAAAGAGTATGTGTCTCGCGCGCTAAGCGTATAAATTATATAATTCCATCAAATAAAGTTAATCCCGTTTCTCTTAGATCGAAGTAGTCGTCCCCAAAAAGGGCCAGTACCCTCCTTGTCACCAAACACGGCCACTCGATGGGTAGAAACAAAACCCTCAGTTTTTAGCGCGCCTCTCCTTCTTCCTTCTGAACTTTTCGTGTCTAAACTTCTTACGTTTTCATAGCGTGACTTCAGCGTTTGTAATCGCTCTTTGTTTTACCAAGTACAGCTTTTCAAGTTCGCTCGCCTCCTGTTTTTTTCAGTTTAGCTCTCCGGAGTTTCCTCTTCTTGCGCTTGTGCTCGTCTACTTCACAAGTGGCGAAAGCACATCAGCTTTATTGGTTTTTGAACTCCAGCCACGCTTTAGTAATAATTTTGAGGATAATATCGATCGGCCGACGAGATTGTTTTCAACTTTATTATAAGCAAGTATAGTGAAAGAGCAGAGCTACTATTCGATCTGCAACACCCACAGATCAAGATTCTGCCAAGTCAGCGCCTGCCTGACAGCCACCAAAGTTACGCCGTAACTTATCTGCCAAAAGACTTTCTGCAGCCCACAATCGTGGACGCTGAGGACCACCCGCAGAACATCGTT
>JBBPCS010003219.1:0-12545 GCA_037974645.1 Hollardia meadi
ACACACACACACACACACACACACACACACACACACACACACACACACACACACACACACACACACACACAGAAGAACTGATCTGGTGATTCCAGCAGCATACAGTATAACTGAGACACGTATTAGTTCTCTTTTTGAGCATGAATCCTGGCCCAGGTGCTTATGCTATGTCAGGCCAAGCTGCTGGTGTCAGAAATAATGGTCCTGTAGGTGTATGTGTAAGAAAAGTGCGATGAGTGCACTTTCTTTCTCTCTCCAAACGAGGAATAATGAAGTACATGGTCCGTGTTCCCCACGGGAGGTGTAATTTCGTTTGCACACCTGACAGTCTGTGATGTGCATTCTTTCCTCAAGAGCAAAGAACATGATTTATTTGCTCTGCTATTTCTGTCTGACCTAATTGGACATTATTCTCACATTCACATCAATGACGTGTAAATGTAGCAAAGAAATTTCAAAGTTAAATATTACTCCCCAGTGATTTAAAATATAAACATTTAAGCATTCCAGTGAAATGCTTTACAGTATGTCCTTGCTTAGTGGTATACTGTTTTTCCAAACTCAGCTAAACCCTGAACACAGAATCATGCATTAACTGTGAGAAAACACAACCCAATCCAGTCTCATCTTTACACTTTTTGTTGCGCTTGATTACTTGATCGTAGTACTGCACCTGTGGCCACATGCGGCCAGATAAACTGACGTTCTGTCACCAGTGTCAACAAATCATTAGAAACTTGTAGTCCACTTTTGATGGTTCTGAAGCTGTTCCAACCTTCACTTTTACTGTAGCCCATGTGTAAAATGTTGTTTGGGCTGCAATCTGTGGAGCAATATCTGCTGGCCTTTAAAACCAGAGCAATCTCTCCTTGTAGCTCCATTATGGGATATCATCTCACAACAGATGTGCCGGTAATGTGGCCCAGATACTGGAGCTGTTGGTATTATAGGCTGGTGTAAACTGAGGCCTTGTAAGTCATGCTTATCTTCGTCAGGGAAATCATCTATGACCAGCCCATCTTGAGAATATGATTCAGATCCACTGAAGATGATTCAGATCCTCTGAATAAACTCTGATATTCCATTGAATTGGTACTCATTAGTTTGTCTAGACATAAGTTTTGAAGAGTAATTTTACCCAACAAAGAAAAAAGAAGTTAGATTCTGTTTTAGTTTTGATGGAGAGAAAAACATAAAACATTTGGCAGCTGCCATGATTATCTGAATGTTTGTACTTGGATGAGATGTGAAGCATTAAGCACAAATTGGGTACCTGCTCACATCTGTTAGCTTTAGCTGACCATGTCTTTTGGCCACTAGCTGTCCATCAAAACCTTTTTTGTCCACCAAAAATAAACCGTATATGTTCACCAAATATTTGTGCTCACAAAGTGTTACACATTTAAACAAAAATAAAGTTGCTATTTCATTTTTACCAAACATGATTATTCCCAGATTTGATATATAACATTACATTACAGTTAGGTTAGTCAAAGCCTCATTAGTTATTTCATATTAACATTGAATCAAATTACTTTCTCTAATGGGAAGGGGATCGCTGTTTATGTTCAACCCACAGAGAGTTATAACCATTCCACCTCTTTTAGCCCCCTCTTTTGGTTTCACAGTACATTTGCTGAAAGGCCCAATCACACCACTCATTGCTTTGCTGAAGATGTGAATCCATGCAGACTGCATCCATTAGAAATATAACAGACTATCATGAATAAGCCCACAATCAAGGATTGGTATTAATTATGTGATACAGATGATATGATTCTCAATCAGGTGGAGTTTGACTTGTTTTATTAAGGCGAGTTTAGTAGTTAACTATATAATTTAAAAAATGGAAGACTGTCTCATGTCTAATATGTTAAATTTTTTGTTCTTGTGATTCAAGGTTGAATTTCAGTGAAAATGGGCAGCTTTGATATTTGAAAAATAGCAGGGACGAGCATCTGTCTGACATTTTCCAGGGGTAAAAATGACAAAGGCAACTCTTTGTCATCTGAAGTGCAAAAAATCAAAAATCTGTGGCATGTAGTAGGGGCCTAACTATTAACTTGTATCTCTTTGCTGTCAGGTATTTACTGTAGTTAATCATACTGTGCATTTGGAAGACAAAGGGAAGCAAATCTTTGGAAATAATACCTTTTTGAGGAACATAGTTTAAAAGATGAGAATCAATTTCATTGGCCCTTAAATCATTCAGAAATACCTTTTATAATTACTTCATACGCCATAATCATAGACTGAATAAAACATGGACATCTCTGTAACGCCATAACAGGTTTCTAAAGGGCAATTATGAAGCTCATGGTTTCAGCTGTCACCATCTTGGCAATGCCTGATTCTGCTTGATTTCCAGCTAATCCAAAAATGAGCAAAGAGGTGTTCCATATACTTCTTCGATGGTCTGTTAGTACAATTAACTGCACAGCAACCCATATTATTTGTCAAATATATACATGGGACTTGGTGGTCAAGTTCAGTGACTCGAAGCTGAGGTGATGCCTAGCAGATAGCTAGCAGATAGCTGTCACTCAAAGTGGCCATGTCTTAATTATGTATAATTGGTGGCGACATGCAAAGAACATCCACATGAATACCAGGACCCAGGGCTTTCCACTAGAACATTGCACTGTAGCCATGATCAGTGATCATTCACTTCATGTGTCAGTGGTTTTAATGTTGTGGCTGATCGATGTACAGAGGCATACAACCGAGGGCAGTAATTCAAGGTTGTACCAGGCTGTATTTTTTCTGTAATGTTAGGTATTTTAATGTGGAGTTCTAAGGGGTTGACTCGCTTTTGCAGCCAGCTTCAAGTGGCCATTCGAGGAACTGTAGTTTTTGACACTTAGCGTTGGCTTTATTTTTCCGCTTGCCGCTTGGTTATAAATGATCTGCTTGTTAGTCTTACTGTAGAGAAGAAAAAACTCAATTTACACATTTATATTGCATTAAATTACAATTGTTTGTAATTTTTCTTATCCTAAAAGTCATTTGAGCTTTTATGCTATAATTTTATTGTTGCAGTTTTTAGAACTAAATTGTTATCTCCAATTTGAGTCCAAGCATACCATTTAAACATCAAATGATCTTTGATTTTGATTACACATGTTTTTTATGTGAGCTCTAAATATTCTAGTAACCCTACATACAGTATCAGCCTTACCATTTTTTATAGATATACTCATAGACACAGATAGAACCTTTCATTTCGTAGCTCACAAGATTAATCACTTCCAACAACCAACTGTGGGCAAGCAACCTCTGCAGAGGAAGAGTATTCTTGTGAGGAGTGTGATTGAGGGCTCAGCCAGGGACATCACTTAGCCAATACCCCACCTCGTCTCTGCTCTCTCTCCAGGGGCCAAAATGATACTTGAGAGACAGTGTGTGAACGGCCGCTTCCCACAGCATGCATCCATCACAGCAGACACATTGCAAACGAGATACATTGGTTGAAGGTGATTTAAGTTTAATTGCGGGGTGTACGTGGAGGGTGGGTTCACAAAGGTAGGGTGAACGCCACAGCATGCCTTTTCTTTGAGGCATGTAGAAAACAAACACATGAATAATAGCCTGCACCAAAGTATTTTGTAGTCAAGGGCATCCAGTGTGGCTTGACTGGGATGATTGCTGAACTGACAAGGCTGATAAAATTGAAGCTCTTGTTTTTCTGTCAACATTGGGACATGAGCAAATCTGATGATTGTTAGTCTATGAAGGACCTATCAGCAAGACTGTTATAGATATCAGTTATGACAGTTCAAAATTACACATTGCACAGGAGGCACTGAAGTGAGAGAAATAGACACTTTTTTGGACAGAGGGCTCAGATGAGAATATGTTGAAGTTGTTGTCCTGATGTTGCGAGAAGCTTGCCTTGGCAATAGCAGTCAATAGTTATGTATTTTCTCTTTTCCCTGGAGTGAGGAGTAAAGCCATTAGTCTATAATTGAACAAAGGCGAAAAAGTCCAATAAAAACAACAACTCGTGCAAGACCCAGTATGAGCCGCTTGGGCTAAACAAAAAGCAAATTCCACTTTCACTTCAATGTTGCTTCATGAGGTATAAGAACTGGTGGCGACATGAAATGCTCTTAGACCATTGGATCAAGAATGGACAACGAATCAACAGTTTTCATGTGATTGCAATAATAAACATACCAAGCCTTATCTTAAAGCAGTGTCTTCACCTTTAGGCCCAGGCAATTGGTGAATTAGAGAGCTATAATTATCGAACGTGGTGTGAGAAAATGGTATTTATTGGCATTACCTCAGTTCATGATGTCAGCCTGACTCGATTAACTCCTCCAGTGAAGAGTGAATGAGGTTATGAGCCTTATCAGGTGGGATTGTGCCTGTGAGCTGTTTACTGTTAGCCTGTTTGCCTTTGTCAGTCATGAAGACCTTCTTATTGATGGCTGGGGTCCGGGAGGCTACACCGATATTACAGTATTTAATGGCAGCTGCACAGATACTCTGCTCCCCATGCAGCGCTGTGAAACCTTTGTTCTTCCTGCCTTCAAGCAAACATGCCTTTAATCAACTTCTCGACCTTGTGCTGAAGAGTGGCTTGAGAGATCTGTTAATGAAAGCAACAAAGAGACACATACCATAGCAAGCACAGACGGTTCCACACATTGTAGAAGGTGTTTGCAAAACTATCATTCTAACAATTTATGTCTCCCCTCATACTCTTGCCACCATCAGAGGTGGACAGGGCGAAATGGTGCAACACAGCCCTGATGACACATGAAGTGTTTGTTCTAATATATCTGTGGCGATCTAGGCCACAAACAACAAATTACTCAAGATGGATGAGCAGAGTTGACTGCCACTTTGAGTGCAGGCTGCAAAAGGTCTAAAAAGCAGAATGCTGACATCCACATAAGGATTGAAGATCTCCTCTTATCATGGGATGTATTACGAAAAGTCATAACATGTTGAATGCACCTTTGTTGTAGTAATATTATAACAATACCATACAGTAGTGATGGATGAAGGAAGACACAACTATAAGCCAAAAAATAAAAAAAGAAATTTTTTTTAAAAGAAAAAAGAAAAGTAATTTCTTTACTTTACTTGTGATGCATTTCCAAGACTGTTCATTACACAAAATATGGAAACAATCATGAAGGCATGGTAGACGTTTCTAGCTCCTTATACGTCTCATGTTTGGAAAGAAGTAAATAAGTGGACTCAGCTGTTTGATGCCACGGTTATCTTCATACATATGGATCTCTCAGCTGCTTCTGAGAGCATTGTTCTAACTCATTTGAATCTCTGTCAGCTGCTCCTTCACGTGATTCGAATGGTTTTGCTCCTACTTGGAGAAAAGAGGAAGTTTCGGTTGGTGTGTGAGGACATGGCTTGAATAAATACATATTATGATAATCACCAAAATAAATGTAGATGTGACCTTGCAGTTTGCCAAGGGAAATTTCAGTTTGTTGTTTTCTTCAGTCATGGGTTATTCAAACTTATCTACTGTTGCTAAGACGCATTAGAACTTCTTTAATCTGTGCTGAGGTGAATTTGTGTCATTTCTCTTTTTATTTGCTGTGGCTTGTTGCAAAAAGACTGGATTCCCTCAGCGCACAACATTGGTGAAGGCTTGTCATGGCCTGCCCAGGTGTGAGAATAACATTAGACCTGCTGGACAGGTGGCAATGCAGGAGAGGAGGGCTTGGAGGCTCAATAATGAGGGTTATGCCAGCTAGTCCCCCATCTGTTGCCATGCACAGAACTCTGATCCATTAAATTGCAGCACACTCAAGTTTTGTCACAGATGAGAAAATGTCTATACTCCTCCGAAGTGTGATCGCAGGATTTCTACCTTGAAGTCATTATTAGTCACCTGTTAAAGCACATATTTTCATGTTTCTAGTTCAGTAATATTTGCATTGACAGCTTTTGGTCTCATGAATCAAAACATCTTCATTTTAAAGAAAGAGCCACTAGATGTTTTGTCACAAAGAGCATTTACCTCTTTATCTATGCTGTACTTAATATACAGGCAAGTTATTTGAAAATATCCCATTCAGCCTGTGTGCTCACTAATTAGAATATATGTAGCAGTGCTTCATAGGCATCTTCTTTAATGTAATAGTCTTCTCAAACACAGTTTTCTTCTTAAAGGATCTGTTAACACAAATTACAAATACACATTATTTTTTATTGTGATTTCTGACACCACCCAATGCAGGTGAATGGAATTACATTTTAAATACATCAAATAATTGAATTAAAATTGAACAGAAACCTCCATTTCCAGAATCAGTTTCTCACTTCTTCTCAGCCAGTATCGGTGTCTGTGTTATTTTAGATAATTGACAGAACACACTGTCAGCAGTTTTATAATGACTGTTGTGTGGAGTTCTTTGTTATCCAAAGCAAAGGGACATTGACACATCAATATTGAATTTCTTAGAATATACTTTTTTATTGCTATACGCCAGAGGGAAAAAAAATTACATTAACTTCAATCGAATTAGGATAGAGGAAGGAATCGACAACCATTTCCAAACCTCAGCAGATAAGACCAGAAACTATCTGCATGTTTAGATAACATGAGGTACTGTAACACATAAACCATAAATAAACACTAAAAAGAACATCAGATTCATCTAAAAAGAAGCTGAAAATAAATCATGTCTCACCTGAAATGTCTATGCAGGTGCAGAGTGATGTGTGAAAGTCATGGTGGGAGATTTTGCACTTCTAAGTGCATGCACATGCTTTTTTTTTGTCACTCTAAAAAAATCTACTCAGACAATTGCACAGTGGATGTGTCATGAGTAATCCACTGTGTCCATAGGGATGAATGTGGATAAGTATTGCTTTGTTTGAGCCCAAACAATCTCTTTCTTTCGCTATCTTATATTTTGTGCTGTGCTCTTCTCTCTCTCTACCTCTTTCTCTCTCAACCAGTGTCTTTTATTGCAGTAAATTCAGTAATTAAAAGAGTCAGTGTGCCTGGTGTCAAAGGAAAGTGAATTCCCACGTACCCTGGACTGCATTCACTGTGTCTTTTGGCTCAGCAGACACATCGTCTCGTCCACAGAAGGGTGTGTGGTCATTGCTTTCACACTTCTCCTTTCATCCCCATCTTTCATCGGCTTGCTCTTGACATGACTGGCCTACAACAGTGTGGAGGTTACTTTGAAAAGCGGATGAGGGAAATATTTGCTCAGTATGTTATCAAAATAGCCACATTATATCGTCATCCCACTCAAGTATTGATCATACTGCTGGATAATGTGCCAGCTAGTGTCACAACAATAAGTTCTGAATGAAGCTAATTTCTTAGTCAAAGGTACATGGGGGTATAAAAACAGTAAAAGGCTTCTATTTCTTATACAAATTGCTTTTTGTCAGACTAACTCTGCAACTGTTTCAAATATTGTAAATTGTATTCCTTAAACCGCATCAATTACTGTGTGTTGGAAATACTGGATATAAGTTTGTATTTCATAATTAAATTGCTTTTTCTTATTCACAATAATAAATAATCTTTCACAGCCTGCTCATATGCAGTCATATAAAGGGATGTGTGCAAGAAAGGTAATAATGATAAAGAAAAAAGCAAGAAAAGAAATAAAAATAGAAGAAAATCAACCTCTGCCCACTAAAATAATAAAAGGGTTTTTCACTAACGCGCTAAAATTGATTTTAAATTACCCTTAAAGACAGTAGACAATTTTTTTCAGTGCACAGACACTGACTCTGGCCAGCTGGCACTGAGCAGTGCTTGAGCTAAAAAGTTCTGTTTCATTCATTTTTTTAAATTTAATTTAATTTTTTATCTGTGAACGATTACATATCCCTAACAGCACATTCAGACACACACACATTTCAGGCCTTCAACAAAGTATTATAGGTGAATCCAAAGAGTGCCACAAAAAGAAGCAGTGCTTTGATGTCCCCCTTGCAAAATCATGTAAAACGTTTAAACAGTTTACAGTACTTTTTTTTCCAGTGTACAGTTTCCGGTGTTCTTTAGTCATCACATCTAAATGACTAAATTTAGCATTTTCTTTAATTGTACAACTCAAACTCTGACCCTGTGCAGTACCTTTACTAGTCCAAGTGAAGGCGTTTGTGCTCACTACCTCTCTATTGCACTGACCCAATTCTTATTTACCAATAGCTCACTGAAATATTGTGCAATAATAATCAGTTCTAATATAGAAATTGATGGTTACACCATAAGCATGACTAATGGATTTTAGACTTGGGCCACAGTAGCTGTTAATTGCATTACTTAGCCTAATGCTACAAAGCATTGACATGGTTAATTTTCCATGTTAGTCTTGAGCAGCACCAAATTTGAAACAAGAACAAAAATATTTTATTGGAAATACCTTATTTCAGAGACACATAGCAGTGACATCATCACATCCTTCAGGTATTTCAAGGTATCCTCAGTACTGTCTGTAGAAAATACATAAATATCTAAGACCAATTCATAACACCAAACAACATCAGCAATATGAAATACTGTGGAGTCTGCATTGAAAATAAAATGGCATTAAACAACAGGATACTGGCATTGAAATCAAAACATTAGCTGGAAAAGGAAACATTGAAACACTGCAAAAATGTTGCATTAAAAGAAGACAAGGGCATAAAAAATATGACCTTGGTATACTTGCTCAGTGGCTCAGTACAATTGTATTCTATTTAAATATACTGTAGTTTTTTTTAATGGTTTGCTTTTATTTTCTTTCAATGGCGGTCTCTTGTGATTTAAAAACAAACAAACAGTGACAGTACCTGGCTGGCATTCGTCAGAGGAGGGGTTTGATTTCCATACATTCTGTATAATCAGGAGGGTGCGTCAGTATGGTACATTTGACATTTTTCACAAGAAAATGCTAACGATCATTTTACATGTCAAGTACTCTGTGAGGAAAGATTTTTAGCAAATATGGGCTTCCCAGGTGAGTTTGACATGTAAATTACATTACATTAGCCTATAAAGTATTGCTAACTAGCACCTTTATTGGTCACAGTAGTGTGTTAAGGATTTCAAAACCAGTTAGAGGGATTTCACTTACCAGTTATACAATTCTAAAAAATCTTGAGCTGTTTCCCCGCTGTACGCAGTATAGATGTATTGCTAACTGATGCAGTATGTGATGTAGTAAAATTTTAAATGATGTAGTGTTGTTCGAAAAAGAAAATGTTTTATATGTAGAAATATAAGAAAGTTCTGTGGGCTTAATACAGTAAAATGCTTTTTTTTAAAATTTAATTTCCATCATGTTGTGTTACTCATTGGAAGAATCTGTCTCAACCATGGATGCTGTTTGTTTCTACTGCCACAGTCCTTTGGCCAGCTCATTCAGCTGTAGCTGCAGCTGCATCTTGTTGTGGCCATGTGAGAGCAGGTACCATGATCCAACCAGCCTGCTAATTTTCTCCAGCAGCAGCTTTCGATTGCTGTGTAGAGGGACTCAGCCAGGCACAAGATGAGGCAAATGATGGCGATGGACTGCCAAAAGCCTGATGCCAAATCTTTTATACTGTTTTCACTACTAAAGAAAGTAAATGTGGAGCTCAAGATTCATTTACTCTACTAAGCTTCAATGGAAAATAATATCCCTTTGTGTATTTTTCTCACTAAACTGTGGACAGATGCTCAGATGTTTTGTTTTATTCTGTCTCTGGCCTGCATGTCACCACTGCCCAGTGACTTTACTTGCTACCACTCACAATGAGAGTGTAGTTTATTCAAGATTTTAACAGGTTTTACTCAACTTTTTGCCTTCAGTGGCATCTAAAGTAAAGTTTTACCTACCTATCGGCTTGCACTGTAAAACTTAGTCCAAATGTTCCTCTTAAAATGGTTTTGCGCTAATTAATATCAAATAGATTGAGTGCTAAAACTACCAGCATGGTAAATAAATGTAAGCACATAAATATAACTAATATCAGTATGTGAATAGGTCACTGCACAAGTAGGCCTTTCAAACATTTTACAGGCTTCTTTTAAAGTACAATTTTTGAGAGACAATTGAGATATTCATCCATTCATAAAACAGTATTTTTAATTAAAATGGTAATCATAATATATATATATATATATATAAATATATATATATATATATATATTTATATATATATATATATATTAATGTCTTCATTCTAAGCCCGTTATCACAAATAGTGCATTTTGATTTCTCTTTTTGATCAACCAATCACAGCATTCAAAAGGATGTGTAATACCTAGCAAAAGGGTCAGCCACACCTCCTCACTAAGATAAAAGTTTCTGTCTCTTCCTTGCTGAGTTGCTCTACGAAGTTTCTTAATTCACTCACTAGGAGTGCTTGCTAGAAATGTTAGGAGCTAATTTTAGTTAAATTTTACTTAAAATTTTAAGGCAGCCTGAACACTAACTTTTTTAAGTTAAACAACGAGTTCTTTTTTTTCTTTTTTTCTTTTTTACAGTGTAGGCACTCAGTAAGTTAACCCTCAAACATGTAAAACCTCATCACTGATGACAGGGCCGCAGCTGTGAAGCTCTCCTGGAGTCTCCGTCCAAATGCAGATTGACATCATGTACCAGAATCACTCCCCTTACCACAGGTACCCCAATATAAGTGATTTGGAAGCAGTATTTCACATCTGTATCAGCCAGGAGCACTATTGCTAAGCCAGCTTGGTATCTAAAAAACAGCACCATAACCTATATGGTGGAGCCTGTGTGGCACTGTTGCTTGCAATCAATTAAATCAAATTCAGTTGGCTGGTGTAAAGAATTTATCTACTTTTCCACAAGTAAAACTGTCTTAAAGTACAAGTTAGCAGCGTTTTGTGTGGCAAAATTACATGAAACCTGATGAAACATGGAGGTGATGGTTATGAGCCTTTAGGTCAACTTTACTGATATTCCCTCCTCAGAGTATGGAAATCACCTCCTCTGCCCTCTGCTCTCAAACTCCTCCTATTAATGTCAAGAGAAACAGAAGATTGTTGCTGAAAAACACAAAAAAACATTACAAGGCTGAAAGGAAAATATCACTGAAAGATGACTTTCTTGAAAAAAAACAAATCCAATAACTTTGGAAGTATGCAGAAAAAATAAGCATTCATCAAGTACTAATGAGGCCTATTAAACATTTTCAGTTAAAAAAAGTTTCTCAATGCCAATGTTGACTTTTCTTTTTCAATCTCAGGTTTCAGTGCTAATGTTATTTTGTTTCAAACCAAATTTTATTGCCATTTCATTTATTTCAATGCCAAATGCCAAAAGTTTCCATTTTGGCTGCAGTGTCAGTTTGAATTTTGTTCTTACACTTCTGAGAGTGTTAGGTGCCCCTCGTGGTAACATCACCAACATCTTTTGTCATTCTCATCAGTTTTCTATTCAGGCTGATGTGTCGTGAAGCACCATCAGTGTTTGAGAGCAGAGGTGATTTATGAAGCATCTCTTTCATATCAAGGAGGACATCCATGCCTCCAAAAGGCTTTAAGGATGACACTTTGAGAATGTGAACAGATTCATCAAAGTGGATTATCTCTGCGGCCGAAAGTACTCCCCAGAGGTTGACCTTCTTTACAATTCCATCACTGGGACATGGAACACAACTGTGAGTGTGTTTTGAAAGATAAGGGACTATATGCCAGAAGAGGGATGAAGTGAGCGTGTGTGCAAGTGTGTCTGACATGTGGTTACGTATAACGCAGCACTGTTGACAGTTTAGCCACAGAATATTTATATGATTTATATTAAGTTGAAGGGTTCGTCACCAATGACAATCTACATTCTCCCATTTTTCCGGCATGTCGTGACCTTGAGGACATCATCTCCACTTCATCCTCTATTTCTATCTGGTTTTTACCTCAGAGGCAAAATAGGTGAACGCCTGACATGACAGACCAGTGATTAATCAAAGTAAAGAATCTTGACCCAATAGCTTATTCAATGATTCATTTAACTTCACCAAAGGAGATTTTCATAAATGGCATCAAAACTCATTTTGACTTGGCAAGAAATACTTCCTTCAATAGACGTGACATGTGTTTGCTCCAAGTGAACAGCATTATCAGCATTTCACTGCTTGAAATCCTTTTTTGTAGAAAACAAGGGCAGAGGGTCTGTTTTACCTTCAAACAATCTCCATGACAACACATTACAGGGGAAAACATCTCAAAAACTTGGAACTGGTCCCAAAATAGCTGCTGGGCATAAACACATAAAATATATTCAAAACATGTCAGTCTTTTATTTCCCACAACAGCACAAAGTTATGACAAGATGTAGTACAGCAAAGTACAGTATTTGTTGCAGGTGAAGCTCTCCTAAATATTTTGTTACATTTTGAACATAAATGTTGTCCCCTCTCCCCCAAGTCAGACTGCATTAGCTTTCACAGCCCTATGCATCCAGTGCAGTACTTTTGTCAAGGTATAAAATGGGTGATTAGAGTAAAAGGGGGGGGGGGGGGAAAAAAATGCAAATTCTCATCTCATAAATTATTTTTTATAAAATCAAACATTAAAATCTCAGCATAATTTGCAGATATAT
>JBBPCS010003220.1:0-12542 GCA_037974645.1 Hollardia meadi
AGATAGATAGATAGATAGATAGATAGATAGATAGATAGATAGATAGATAGATAGATAGATAGATAGATAGATAGAGCGGTAGAAATTCATTAGATATATAGAAATTTATATATAGATATATGATATATAGAACCTCTAAAGCTATAGAAGCTTTAAAGCTTACTAGTGAGTATCTAGTAAAATAATACCAGAATTCGAAGGTCCGTCCTTTTTTAACATTTTAAACTAAAATTATGGCTTTATCTTACACATTGCACCTTTTTAAATGAAAAAAATACAGGAAATGCAAAACTTGATTTATCAAAAAAAAAGAGTTTTATATTTGTAAAACTCCAAAGAGGTATTTTATTGGCAATAGTGTCCTATGGATTTCTGTATATTTACAGCGCCCGCTGCTACCCAATGCTGCACTTTCAAAAACTGACATCCTCTCGGCCCTTTTTTTATTCTCCATTCTCTAGTTCCAGTCACAGTTGTGCTTCTACTGCTATGTTGAAAAAATACATTGCACATGTATCCACGTTAGTCATCCAGTTACTGTACTGAAGCTGTTTGTTGCAGCAAGGCAAAGCCTGTTGCTGCCCCGACTGGATTATGGGATTTTACACAGTAACCTAATCTTTACCCTTTCATTGCATCTGGGACTGAAGCTTTTCATTCAACATGTACAAAATGCAGCCGTATGGGGCTCACTTCACCTTAACCCTGTTTACAGTGGCAATAGAACATCGTTACCTGATATCACATCAGGATTTTTTTCCCCTCCATTCATGTTTTATGTTGTTTTTTCCCTCTGTGAATGAAGGATAAAGGCTCCAAATTGGTAAGAATGAATGAATGAGTCGGTAACACTGACACAGATATGGAGCTGACTGTATCATGGTCTATTTCTGTACTTCGCCCGAGGTTGAATGCTCAGAAGTTGCACAGATGTTGTAGCCAGATCAAACTGTGACCTCACCCTTGGGCTTCACCTTTTTAAAGTTTGCACATGTAAGAACACACACAGTTGTTGTCAATAGTGGAGGTGTGTGCAGCTAGTAAATACCTCCTCTGTGTTTCTAATATGTTTCCACAGTCATGCACAGTCGGTCTTCTCTGTTGATACTCTTGATACAATCACTGTAAAGTGAGTTTTTTGACCACTAGTTGTGGTTGTAGTGTGGTGTAGAGTGATGTTTGATAAGCTTTACCTCCCATATGCAGTTACAATAATAACAGTGGCAGATTTGCAATCAAACTTCAGCAACATTTGTAAAATGGGTCCTTGATTTCAAATAAAGGTGTAGAAAAGCATCTTCTATTCTACCTGGCAGCCACCGTTTTTGCCAGCGGCAATAAAATCTGTCCTTGACTATTTTTTTTAGATGTTGCTTGCTAGCTAATAAAGCTAATGACAGCTCCATGAGTTGTTTGAAAAGCTGTCTTTGGCTGACAGTAATCCGACTTACTTCAAAAGGATTACTCTTGAAGGTGGTCTTCAATATGCAATTAAGGACTATATACAAAATATAATGCTAAAAGTCATGTAGAACACATGGCAATAAAGAAACAGCATTTTCATTGTATTGCAGTATAGAGCTAGTTAGGTTAAGACAATTAAGTAGTCAAGTTGTTCTAAATCTTATAAGGAAAATGTAAGATCAGACCCATTATTTCATTCTAACAAAACCTTGTTTGACTGCTTAGCTTACATGTTTGTATTTTCAAGCAGTATATTTCCACTGTTCCACTGCAAACCATTTTTTTGGGAGCGATGGTTGTGGCTGTGTTCCATGTTAAAGAAATCAAGTTTTGTGTTAAAATTATTTTTGCTCCACACAGGGAGCGAAACTGTGTCCCCCAAGTACTAGTTCTGTGATTGACCCACCAATCCATCTCAACCTTGTTACAATTTCATTACTTACATACTTATATACGGAATTTGACTGATGTAATATGTTAAACATAGTTATTTTAGCCGCAATTTTTCCTCAACCTAGTAGTTTTTGTGCCTAAACCACACCAAAACCACTATTTCACAATGTTAACAGCACCTACATTTAAGCTCATTTCTCATTGTGTTGTCAAGTACCGTGTTGTCAGCATTAGCAATTACCATTAAAGTGAATGGGCATCATTTTTGAGCAAGTAGATTGGCGGGACTGGTTACCGGTTCTCAATACCTTCAAGGTATCAACCAAAATAAGTACCAAGTAGTATTGAAACTTCTTCGGTCAAACAGTTCCTACATTTGATTATCTATGTTTTTTCTTGCAGACAATCACCAACCATTCGTTGATTTAATGCAATGTGTGATTGTCCCACTACAGCAGCAGCTACGACCCATACCGTCTGTGGTGTGGGGAAGTTGAACATTTTACGCAACTAAATGCTTCCATTCACAGGATGTTGAAGCACTCTATGGGTTTCACTTTGAGGGTACTGGTCAAAGTGTCCTTTGGCAAATTGCTCCCGAAGACAAAGCTCCTCATGAGCAGGTGGCACCATCTGCCACTGGGGTATGAATGTGTTGTAAAGCACTTTGAGTGGTCACCAAGGTTAAAAAAGGCCCATATAAACGCAGTCCAGTTACCATATTTATACAGTTCTTATAATAGATAATAGGCCAAAAGACAGAGTTAACAGTGCAGGTTTCATACAGACAGGGTTTTGATAAGGGCTGTGTATTGGCAAGAATCTGGCGGTATGATATGTATCATGATACAGAGGTTACAATTCAATGTATTGCAACATATTGTGATACTGTAAGCAAAATCAACATATTGTTTCACAGGCCTGTGTTCTTCATGTATACACTAGCGATATGTGCTTACTTCTTCCTGTCTCATCTCTGATGTTGTTACGTTGGACTGGAACAGTCAAATGGCTGAAGATAGATTACAACACCGCCCTCCAGCTGTCGGGTTTTAAATATAACACAGAATAAACCACAGTCACAAATCTTTGCATCTAAACTCTTATTTTAAAATCAACACAGAGTTTTTGAGAATCAATGCATTATCACAAAAGAAAATGTTGCAATACTCAAGTGTATCGATATTTTCTTACACCCCTACTTTTGATAGTGATCTTTTTAGTGGTAGGAAATTAATTCAACATATTCATAGAGCCTTAAGGATACACACAAATACTGCGAAATGTTGAATGTAAATAAAACAATGTGATGTGAGCCAAATACATAAGTGAGATTTTTTTTGTCCTGAGATTTGCTGCCCTTTCATGGTTTTTGGACTAAACTCACTTGACTTTGGGCTTAGTACTCCACTGAGAAAAGAAACTGAGAAGAAAAAGAGTACAAAGAAACCTCCACAGGGAACCTTTACTACTGCACCAGTTTTTTTTGGTTTTTTTTACTGGGATAAAATTAATTAAAACCTTTTGTTTGGTGTGTAGGTTTGGTTTGAGGCGTTTCATTTCCATCCCAAGACACAAATACAGCAACTATTTAAGGCCAGTGCCCACTGTGAACAAAGAGAATTTTGAAACATTTCCTTCTTTCCTAGTTTTGATCCATTGTCTTCTTCCCCTGGTAATCCATATTCTGCTCTTGAGCATCTGTCTTTTAAAGATGATCAGTGTGTGGTTTTCTTGCTTTTCCAGGGTGATGCAGTGGGCAATCAACATTAGGTCCAACTCACTCTGCACCTGAGGGAGAAACTGTTTTCATACAGGCAGAGGTGTTGTTTCTATCCCTGACTGTTTTCTCTTTGCTTTCATTTCTGGCGTTTGCTCATAGAAGTGGCTGAAGAAAATAGATTAATGTTGTTGCCATGAAAATATCTGTTTTCAATCAGCAGAGCTGCGCAGTAATGCTGTAGGGCTTCTCTGGCCAGTGTTGTCCTCAGCTGGCTGAATCTGCTGCCTTGAGTTTTACATTTACAACTAATAAATGCCTCCTATTTCTGATAAAACCAAATCAAACAATCATTTGTCTGCATTTCCTGAGCAATAAAAACATGCTCTCCCCATTTTTCTGTCAGAAAAGATGAAACTTTCCTGGTCAAACTTTATATTTTGAGTTGATAACCAGAAGCTTTGTGTGATCTTTATCACCACTGCATATGTATAGCAGGTCTTGTGGTCTCAGCATGGTCAAAACATAAACCAGATGCAGTATAAAAAAAACCTGGTTAATCAAACTGGAGACTATTTTCTGTGGCGGACTAATCCACATTTGGTGCTGCAGTATTTCTGTCAGCAGGACAGTGTATGTGGGATTGAGTCAACAGCAAGCAGAACTCCCCATGCACAGCCAACATAAGTGATCAGGTGCTGGTCGGTTGAGAACTATACAAGGTGAAGATGAAAATCAACCACCGCACACTGAAGTAACTTAAATAAGAGTGAGAAAAGCGTTTTGCCCGTGGCTTCTCAGGTTCGCTCAGTACAAGCGATCCTGTACAGAGTTGGACTGATTCCTCAATACATCAGTCCAAAACAAATATTCCACATGAATCAGGCTGCTCGTGACACTAGAGCCAGACTGGGACTGACTGAGAGGCCAATGTATGCCAGGACTGACTTATTGTAGATATAGTGTGTTGGTCTACATTCGGTGCAGTAAATTTCAGCAATAAATGTTTTATAGTCCATCTCTAATGCTTTTGTGACAACTGAAAACAAGGTTGTGGGTTTAGCTCCCTCTGCCACTGTTTTTTTTTTTTTCAAGGCATTTAATAAGGTTTGTTTCCAGCTCATATCTTCTAGAAGTTGTCCATTTAACAGATGAGTAACTGTAATAGTATTCTCATTTCTCATTTCCCTGCAAGATTAGAAAGCCTGGAAATATTGAAAACAAACTAATTGGATAGCTGATCACTCTGGTCGGTCTGTTCAGCTTTCCCGTGTGTTTTTTCTGAAGTTTTTAGGTTTCTAATAGACCTACCTCAGGAGCATTCATCCATCCAATCCAAAGCCAAATCTACTGCAGCTCATTCACCTGATTAAGATCACATTAAACATGTATTTGCCTTGCTTGAATTTACTTAAATCATCAAGACTTTTTTTTTTGAAATTTTGCTCAAGATCTGCCCCCTCTTCCAAGAAAGTGCTGTTTCAGTGACAGGCAAGGAAGTAAGACATCTAGTTGTCTAGGCTCAGACTAGGCCATATGTGATTAAAGTAAGTTTTTTTCAGACCTGTATGTCCAACTATACACATGAATGGTTAGAACATGAAGTTAGATTCTGCTACACATTCAAATCAACCCGTTTAAAAAAAACAGTTGCACCAAATCAGTGCTTCTCAGTGCAATATGGCTTTATACGCAAAAAGATTTATAGTTGTTGGTGTTGCTTGTACCATGTAGAACTGGAATGTCAGACTGGAGACAAAACCGATGTCTAATTACTGTAATTATCAAACGTGTTACTTGTTTTGTTGCTCTCATTCATTTTAGCCTGATGTAGCCTCAATTAAACCCACCGCATAACTTGCTGGACAGTGATGCTGCCACAACTCCTTCATGAACACTAAAAATAGATACAAACAATTCCACAATTTGTTCAGAACTTTTAGAAACTTTTTCAAAAGTTTTATACATTGGTGGAGGAAGTATACAGATCCTTTACTGAAGTAAAAGTACTGATACCACACAGTGAAAAAAATCCTATATTGAAAATATTACTCAAGTAAAAGTATATAAGTATGATCAGAAAAAAGTAGGCCTACTTTAAGTACTAAATGTAAAAGAATAGATTACTTTTACTCATGCATTAATGTAAAAGCGGGATTTTACTGTTGTAGTTGGTTGAGGTGGAGCTAATTTTAAACTGTGACTAATGAATATTTTCATTATGGATTAATCTGTAAGTTGACAATTTATTGAAGGGGCACTAGTGTCACAGCCACATTTTTTTTTTGCAGTGAAACAGGAGGAATCTTTGGATGCAATGTGTGCAAGGCTAGTGGGTGAACTGCTGTAGCTGGCAAGCTAACCGCTATCATGTGAGCAAGCCAGAAACATGCTACCACCTACAGATACAATTGCTCTCCCAGTTAGCTGGCAAGCTAATGGTAACTCAAGCTAACTGTAAGTTAGCAAGCTTTAATTAGCTTGCTCGCGTACTGGACAGTAAGTTTACAATTTATTCAAGAGGGATATTTGTCCATTTGGCCCACAGCCTTCACTCACTTGCATTTGGCTCTCTTCACTCACAAATCAGCCCTGTCAGGACACTTTGTTATCGGATTTTTGCATGTTAACGTGCACCAAACTTGACCTTGACACAAAATATGTGCACAGATCTATTTAGCTCCCACAAGCAGATCTTATCACTGCTGATAAAAACAGGACTTTAAACTGAAAATGAGCACATCTGAGCTGTTGGTAACACTCCCTCATTGCAGCAAGGGAGGACTTTTTCTCGCACAAAGACTACAAAATGAGATTCATATTAGAGTCTGCATTTTAAATGGTTCTGTTTGAGACATTACAAGTGAGCAATGGTGCAACAGTGCAAATGTTTCATTGCAGTGCATGCATGACGAGTCCTCCTATATGCGGGTTACTCTACAGGTGCCCCTATCATCTAGGGCTTGATTGAACACAGTTTCCAGCCGGTAGTCATTACAAACAAACTAGAATAATGTCATCCCATAGCACTAAAAGATTCTCTTACACATACTGATGTATGTACTGTACATACAAAGGTACAGGAATACATTAAAGTAGAATCATATCTAATTCTTCATTTAAGACACCAGGGTGTAGAGTTTTAAGGTAAAACATATATCTGCATTCAGAGTGGAGTAAGCTTTGATCCACATTTCCACCACAGCCATCTGCAAAATCTCAAAAGCTGCAAAAGCTGATTTAGGATCAGCACAGCGGATAGCAATTGTGTTCATTGATTCTACATCTAAGTTGTCTCCTTGTTTTTCCTACATATTGAGAAGATGGACAGCTTTAGTTGCATGATAAATTTTTTTATTATACAAGTGCTGACCTTTTTACACAATTTCAGCATGGAAAGAAACCTGTGGCAACGTCCAAACATCCCTGGTGGAAGGAGTTTTTTTTTCTGTGTGTCACGCACATTCTTTGCTGTAGAAAAAAAGAAAAGTGGAAGAGAGTTAAAGATCTATTATTATTCTACTCCTAACCCTAACCTTACATGACTGAAGAGGTGCACCTGTAGAGTAAACCACATACAGGGGGACTCCTCTTTTACATGCCTGTACAGCCCTGTAATGTATCAAATGGACATTGAATATTTTTTGTTCTCTGTGCACGTCCTCCCTTGCTGCGCTGTAACTTTTTCCCTGACTACTGCACCAGAGAAGAAGACAAACAAAGGACAGTTTTTTTAAGGTGCAGCTCCATCTTTGTGAACCACCACTACTTTCTCATGGTACAGGAAAACTGTGTGCACACGACTGTGATTCGTACAAGTGGGGTGAAACAAGAGGTCATTCTGTAAACTGAGATGGATGTTTAAAACGGACAGCTTATGTTTTCACTTCCAAATACGTTTGCTTGATCTGGGAATTTGCTTACAATCTGTCTGATCATCTGATTGCTCATGTTTTATGACGTTTCTTGACTTTTCCAAATCTCAGCTGTTACCTTGGTGGGGACAATCCTATTATTACTGATATATGTGATGGCCATAACTCTAAAGTGTTGTAATAAACTGGAATTATCCTTTCATACATTTTCACAAGAGAACAGCAGTGCCTTGTAAAAGTAGATGGACAGCTTTTACTGTCCAGAGCCTGTTCCCTGTCCAGCTGTTGGGAAAAGCTGTGTGCTGTTCAGGGTCAGAGAAATCAATCTTCCAGAGCCTTGTATCACCCAGCTGTTGGTTGGAGATGAGCCCCGTGTGACATCACCATGTTTACAGGCTTGTGTGAATGCATGGATGCTGGAGGTCTTACTGTCTGGCTGTATGCGGGGCTTCTTTTTTTTTATGTCTTCCACTGTGTTCCACATGCAGATATTGTTGTATAATGGCAGGGTTTTAACTGTGTGTGTTTCTCTCCTAAAATCTGGCAGGGTTCCTAGCTTGCGAGGGTTGCACCAGCGTGGTATCCAGGTTTCTGCCCCAGAGACATGGAAACCGACCAATCAGAGGAGTTTTTGAAGAAAATCCTATGGTGCCCATTACTGACCTATTTGCAGTTCGGCAGGCTTTGACACTCTTTGCAAACCCTGTAACCATTCAGAGTCAGAACAAGTCAGAACAACATTATTTTCACTTACTGCGTTACATTTGGAAGCCGTTTAGTTTTTCACCAAAATCCTCTCCACATGAGTTTCTCATTGTGATCGGACTTGTTTTTTTTCCGCCTTTTCCTTTTTTTTCTTGTATGTCTTTCTGATTTTACTGCCAGGAATGCTGCAGCAAACTGCTTCCTGTATTTCTGCCAAGAAACATCTTGTTCATCCACTGCCTTGCTATGGTACTGGTGGCCTGGCACCCATCATGCTTCTACCCTTTCCTGCCCTCCCGAGCCTTGCCTGCCTGTCTGGGAAAACTTAGTGTTTGCAGTAACTGGGCAGTGCTGCAAAACCAGTGGGACGAAAACCCAGACCCATATTTTACTGTTTTATAGATGTCTGAATTTAGATCCTGAGTGTATAGCTCACTTCCTTAGCTATATATTATGTTTATGGTGGGACTTGTAGCCTTGAACCACAAGGACTAATGAGCAAAACATTTGTTCGAAAACTGTATGGACTTTCAAACAAAGACAAGCTTTAACAGTGTGGTGCTTTCTATGAATAGGCTCCACTGTGAGGCGTTCATGAGTTCATAGCAGTTTTAATGTGTCTCTGTGCATTTTTATTGCCCTTGTTAGTGGCTTGTAAAAGAACAATTACAGCTTGGATGGATGGGTGAAATTAGCTCCTACAGTCCCTGAAACGTAGGCCAGCAGGGCCTGAAGGAGGGCAGCGGTTTGGGTCCGAAGGTCAGTTCTTGGAACCAGTGTTGTTGCGTCCAGACTGCAAATCCCTCCCCATGCAGAGCTGCCACCGAGCACTTTGCACCCTCAAAGTCTGCACACAAACAGCCATGTAACGGTGCTGAATTACAGGATAGTTTTCTAGTTTCATTTTCAGGACAGTGCCATGTTATCGCCAGAATACACTGTGTTATTGCTCAGAAAGTGTACAATGCACTTTGTGCTTTCAGGGATTGTGTTTACATACTGTTTTGAATAATAGATCATGCCTCACTTAAGGTCTTGTCTGGGATAAGCTGTTGAAATTTGTGATTCAGGAATACAGTAATCCTATGTACAGGTATTGTGGGTGTGCAGTCGGGCTGTCTGTGCCAACAGAACTGGAGTTATCTTTCCATAAAGTCAGGACTGAATGAGGTTCACTTACAATAAAATGCTCTTGTACTTAACATATCAGTATCTAAGTAATAGGGGTAGACGATTATCAGATATTCAGCATTTTCTGATTATCTATGATATTTCATCTCTCTCTGTCTGTACCACTCTGGGGGTGTCACTCAGTCTCACACCCATAACACTATCTGATTGGTTACACGACAGGAGAAATAGCCTATCAACACTTAATAATCTGAATCTGCAACGTAATTAGTAATTAGTAAGTAAAAATTATCAAATAAATGTAGGACAGTAAATACTAAAGTAAAGTACCTCAAAATTATACTTGAGTACAGTACTTCACTGGTTATTCTAAATTTTGACACTAAATTATTTTCCAAATGTCAGTTATCAGTCTATTTGATAACTAATAATCAGTGTCTGTATCGGCCCTGAAAAAAAACATATTGGTCGGCCCCTAATGGTGAGGAATCTTGTGGTAGGCTTCATACTGTATTTGTGTGTTTAACTGAGAATAGGCTCTGTAGCTACTGGTGCTGCTGGTTTGCTGTTGTGTTTTTGTTCACTCTTTTGGACTGTGTTGGTGGACTACCAACTTTCCGTTTGCTGTGAGCTGGGTTAGCTGGGTCCAAGTATATTCAGTATATATTCAGAAACCACATTCTGCTGTTCTGTTCTCTTTTTGAGTTGTTTTTCAGGTTGAATTCTCACCAGGTCTGACTGTTGGATCCATTTCACATTGGGTTTCTGTTTTTAACTATTTTAAAGGTGCTTTAACACCAAACCTTGTTAGTATGGTGTGTTTGCCCGCTTAGTGTGGTTTGTTTAGGTTGATGTAAAAGCTGTCAATCTATCTGTGGTGCGGACCAAACAAATTGACTGAGACTGCTTGAAAAGGAGGGTCTAGGGGGGTTTGTTTGTGGGTTGAAGCACATGGACTAACCACAGGATTATATGAAGGTGATGCTGTTAGATATAGATAGATATATGTTGAAAACATAATGTAAACAATGTAAATAGTGATGTTTTCTAAGAGGGTGTTTCAGCAAGAGAGTGCAGGGATTTTAAGCAGCGTTGTGCATGTATTCTAATCTGTGTCCTTTGGTAGCTTATAAAGTCGTTTAAAAAGTGTGCGTCATAGTGATGAGCTCTTTGTGACAACAGACAAACACAGAAGTAGAAGTAAAGTGCAGTATGAGTTGTTGTCAGCCTCTGGGATTTGACTTCCCCATGTGGGAATTTGACTCTGTCTTTTGTTTATCTCAATGCATGTACACACTAACAGACTTTCAGCAGTAGTAAACCACAAGCTCATTGGTTTTGCTGATATGGAAATGCAGGCGTTTGTTATTGTGACGAATCAGGTTTTGCTCCTGGCCCCCCCAGCACGGGGTCAGTCAATGGGATTGCTCACATTAGCTGCGTGCATGGATGCAGATCCCAGGGGGGACGGAGGGGACGTATCAACTTCTGAAAAACATAAAAGTTTTCCCCTCCAATAAATTATTTGCATATAAATTATGTCATTTAAAATCTATATTTAATGGAAGCAGACTCCACTTTTAAAATAATTCCCACGTAAACACACTTTTACAAGGTGCTGTTTATGTCCCCCCCCTGTATGAACCATCGCAGAGCAAGCATACGTCACGTTCACGTCCCTTTTAGGGTGAAACAAGCATTGTAAAAGTGCCAGCGCCAAATTGGAAAAACCAGTGGCACCATGCCTAAAAGCTTCTTTACATCACCAAAGAGCGAAGGAAGGAAGTGACATGTGTGCCGATTGTGCCTGTAGATCGAAGTGAATCAGAAAATAGTGATGGTGTAACTACAGGTCTAACAGTAGAAATTGATAGCCCTACTATAAAACACCTGATTTTACAATGGAGTTTGATTTAACAGTATGCCCACTTGAAAGACTGCCAGGAGCAGAGGGTATTTTGACGTTAATAATTCACATAAATTGAGCTGACCTACCTGTAATTAAAGTAATTAATTTACAGTAACGTCACATTGGACAGACGACCACAATAAAGTGTCTTACCTACAGAAAAAGTGACAGATACAATTCAATAATGTCAGGTTCATCAACTTTAATGGAGGCAGACTGAAAGGACACTCATTAACATTTCTTATAACGACACCCCCCACTGATCACCTACGTGCCTCCACCTCCTTTCTTTTTTTGCCTTTATTTCTTTTTTGTCCCCCCTCTTAAATTGTAATGAGATCTGTGCCCTTGGCTGCATGGCTAATCGAGCTAGTGGTAACTGTGTAACAGAGGCTACAAAAAGTTACGTTATCTGCCCATCAAGAAACTCCCTAAACCACCTCATTATTGGATTCCTGCCATCAAACTGGCCTCAGTTTGTCTCTGAGGCTGTGTTTGGTCTCTGTCCGGCCTTTTTCACTGGCTCCTGAACTCGGTACAGTTAGCATCAGTTAGTGGTTACTTCAGCAACAAGTAAAGCCATCTGTTCATCAGGAAAATCACAAGAGGTCAGGCAGAGCAGCTGGAAGCCATCAGTGGGAAAAACAGACAATATTTTCTCCATTAAAAATGATCCAGTTTCACCACAATCAGTGAATAAAGTTGTGTTTTTGTACAGTAATCAGTGAAGCCTGCCCCCAGAAACACCCTTCTGACATGGAATATAAGCTATAGCTCTTACGTGCCATTGAAGGCTGATTGATGGATGATGTCATGATATTATTGGTTGAAAATGGTTGGTACCAGCTCATGTAAGAAACTTGCAGCAACACAAAAGAGTCTTTATTACACCTGGAGCAGTCAGGACTAAAGCATTTGTAAGTGGTTGAAGTGCACCAGTATTTGCTTTGACAGCAAACATCACCACATTATCAGTTGGACAAATGGATCTTCTTCAGTTAAGTTGGCACATTGTTTATACTTACAATCATAAATTATACACATCGAGCACCCCTAAAGGTTGACTTCTTCATTGGGCTCTAACAGTTTCATTAAATGGCATCAGCACTCTTTAAACTCTTAAGTCTTACCAATAAATGTTTTTATTGACATAACATTGGCCACTTGAAGAAAAAAGACCAAGTTAATCTTTGCAACTTAATATACTGAGTTTGAATTTTAATTTCAACCCAACCGGTCAAGGCAGATGGCCGCCCACCATAGAGCCAGGGTCTGCTCCGAGGTTTCTGCCTGCTAAAAGGCAGTTTTTCCTCGCCACTGTCACCAAGTGCTTGCTCATGGGGGA
>JBBPCS010003221.1:0-12540 GCA_037974645.1 Hollardia meadi
CGGTCGGGCTCTAGTCACAATTCCTAGACTGGCAAGAAATCTTGAACGTTATCTATCCAGAAGCAAATCAGTAGTTAATGGACATATTTTGTAAGAGACAATGGCTTTACTTGGCACCCCGATTAAAGCAAGACCTCTTGTAGGTGTTAATTTGTTGCATCACAGAGTATTGCCACTAGCTATCACTGACTTGCAACAGTCCATGAAACAGAAAGGTGCAGCTCTGCAAACATGCTTGGCAGAGAAAGTAGAACGAGTGGTTGAGACTTTGCCACATACTGTTTTGTTCAGCATTCCCCTCCAGTATGTTACCCTATCCTTCAGGAATTGTCGAACCAGGCGGGTCCACGTTCCTGATTATGCTTATATGTTACAAGGCCTGTTTGTTTTTCCATTCCTTGATCTGCTCCTGGGGGATAAGGAGATATAGGCCATGAACGCACTCTGAAGTGGTTCATTCAGCCTATCGGCACAAAGCCTGTGGTGGCGGTGGCAATGCATAGCATGGCAAAGTGGCCCAGTTGAACACAAAGCCTTTCCTGTAACGCAGATTCCAGCACTCTGCACTCAAAGGCACAATAAACTGCAATAATTAATAGTGAGGTAGCCTCTGTTTTTTTTAGACAGGCCTCATTACATGGGTTGAGCTGGGCAGTGGGCACCATCAGTAATTAAATCTCCCTGTTTACTACAGAAGCTTATAAATATCTCCCTCTGTAGACTTCATTGATGTGGTGCTGATGAGAGAAATGCAATGGGGAGAATGATAGAGGGAGGGGTGCTACAGCGATGCCGATTTTTAAGGGCCTCACACTGACACAGCAAAGGTTAATTGGATTCTGTCAATATGATATTGTTGGGCAATGTTTAATTCTCTGAGATCACCACTTGTGTGCCATTGTTTAATTTCCTCCTTTGGTGAAAACAATTGATTAATCTTGTCATAATCAGACCGCAGCAACTTTATGAACCTATCAGGACTTGAGAGAAGTGAGAGTAAGGGCGTGTTGTTCTTTGATATTTCCTAGAATAGAAACAAATTCATAGACTCATGTGGAAAAGAATAGCTGAGGATATTCAACATTAGACAATTATTACCCTCTGTTTATTGAGTAATACCATGAGCAAGCATGCTTATAGAGACTGGAACACGATGCAGCCTATCCTGCGAAAAGAGAAAGATTTTGATTTCCACATTATATAAAGCAAAACTGCTTAAACCTGCTTTTTGAGAAGCGCAGCACGCGGCAGACTGTGTTACATAACTGACGGAAGTACACACTCCTCATCCATTAGGAGGACGTCAAGAGGTGGGGGGGGGGGGGGGGGGTTTGTCCCTGGGATTTGTGTCACCAAAAAGCTCCCACCCTCACTAGCTTAGTGCTGTGTGTTATAGTGAGTCTCAGACACTCCCTGAGTTTGTGTTTGTATCTCTTCCTCATCTGGAAGTTGCTTCTGGTTTGTATTGAGCCCTGATGGATGGCGCTAGAGTAGCTGTGGTGCAGCAGCGCGTGACTGTTTCCAGATGAACTGACCTTGGCGTACTGTGCTGATTAAGAGAGGGAGTGTACGATATTGACTCCTGCACCAACACCATCACCCCTGAAACCTGACCCCCCTCCCTCAGGAAACCACATGCAGATGATTGTGTTTGTGCACAGTCAGTGTTGCTGCACTGATTCATGACCCTGAAAGGTCATAGCTCACGGACACAACCTGTGTTCACGTTAGCACATAATTTTCAACATGTATCTAATGTAAGTACAGTGTTTAAGGCTAAGCATACAATACGACAATAACATGCATAGACACAGCAGCATGTATTCATCATTGTTCACATGTTCCAGAGGTATCACATCGTGTTACAATGCAAAGTATTGATCCGTGACATTTAAGTAAATGTCCATGGTGCTATTCCCTGGCCGTAACTGATGTGAGAAAACAGCAATTCAGCAACCACAAAGGAAAGAGTGGGACTTACACAAGAAAAAGATGTCACTGTTTGATTGACAGGTGGTCTCTTGGAAGAGCAGTGCAGGAACAGCAGAGTAAATGTGCTTAGCGTGTGCCAAAAAAAAAGCTGTTTAATGCTACAAGGATCGAGACTGGATCTTATGGAACCCCAAATTGTTCAATATTAAATAAATTGCAAAATGTAAATGAACCAACAGTTTGTTTTTTTCTTTTTTATTATGTGAAAGACTGTTGACAAAACCGCTGATGATGTCAAAACATCATTCAGTGAAATGTGACACAAAAAAGTGGGGAAGGATGGCATTTTAAAATAAAACCAGACTTTTGAAAAAGAACATTTTGAAATACAGAATGAATGAAACTGAGTTGAGTTTTAATTGTTTCTTATTGTTATTAATTATTTAATTTAGCCTATATATTTTAATGACTTTTTAGGTCATGTTTATTTATTTAAACCTGGAGTGCAATACTTTTTTTCAGATAAACAAACAAACCTTAAAGTCATGCTGATCAAATCGAACACCGACAGAGAAATCTCTCTGTATTTCACAGTATACCATAGTTTTCGGTGGCGACTGTCCTGCTATGGCTCACTGGTAGCGATGCATCTTAGCAAGGACCAGAGCAGAAGTATGGACCACAGGCTAGAGCAACTAGAAGTATGTTGGAGCCTATTGCATCATAAGCACGTCGACAGTGTTTGTGTAATTACTCTCACTGTCAGAAGAGGGAGACAGAAGTTCCGCATTGTAGGTTTAATATTGACTTTTCTCCATTTTCTCCATTCTGACAATAAAAGCTTCAGTAATCAGTTAATATTAACATTTAATCAATCCCATATGGTGGATGAATGTGCAAGTAAAGTGCCCATCCATTGAAGAAAACGTGAAGCAGGGCCCTCTAGAAATAAGTCTGTGCAAGGACTGAGTCACATAATGAAACAATTTTAAACCCAATCGGGGTTTGGAACTGTTTCACCATAAATGCATCATGACTTTCTGCACACTGGTTCCCCACAGCATGCAGCTGATGCTCTTTTTATTTTTGTGTCAGTCGTAGTGACAAACCAACAGAGAATTATCAACCAAGTGTGGTGCTTTATGTGCTAATGGACTGGTTGCACAGCAGACGTTTTGCCTTGTCAAAGCAAAAAAAAAAACACAGGTGGATTTAATAACAGTAACGATGGCTCAGTCCCATTAAGTGTCCCAGTAACAGTCACAGCAAACCACCATGGACAATATTCTAAGTGGAATGAAGCAATCAATACACCAGTGAGTTTCCTGCTATGACATGATGTCTGCTATGCAATCTGTCTATTCTTTTGTCTTTTAGATCATTTTCTCTATTGTTTTACAACACATTTACTAATTAGTTGAGTCATGCCACAGCAGGCAGCTGTCCTCAGTAAAATAGAGCTCTGATAAACCCACTGTACACTATCTTCCTAGCAAACAGCAGCTAGACAAATTTAGCGACTAGCTGGTGAAGTTCAAGTTCAACTTTAGAAGCTAAAAGCCAAATATATAAATATTGGATTTAAATTCATGAGGGTGACGAAGCACAACTTCGAACGAATGCTAATGCTTTGTGTGTGCTACATGTTTAGCCTAGATAGGAAATGGTTTGCTAACAGGCTAGCCCAAATGTTAGTGCTGCTGGACTGTTGGCGTCTTATGCTCAGGTTGTGTAGCAAAAAGTATCTAAAATAACTAATTAGAAATACTTACGTTCATTACTAGCTAGTGACTAGCCTATTTTTCATGTATTTGTTACCTTCAGGGCTAGTTGCTCTTAATCAAAAATAATTTTATTAAAGCAGGTAGAAATTACAGAATGGCATAGCCTACAGTTTTGACTGGGTAGGATATTAAATTTAATCTGACTTACAAAGAAAACCAAGTTCAATAGAGAGTTAACTGAAAAGATTGGTAGCCTATATGTTTTCAAGTGTTATTAAGAATGACTAAGTTTTGTTCATGTAATTTTCAATCGGTACTCATAGTTAGTTGAATAGTTTTTAAGGTAAGTACTGGATAGTAACAGTACTTCTGCTTTATTGAACAACACTAAATGTAAGGTCAGTTATTTTGAGAACATGTATTAACTGTAGCAGTGGGAATTTCCTAATACCACAGCAGACACAGTGTGTCTGCACTGACTTTGACTGTTTGAGTTTTCCAGCCTAAGCGCTATTATTAAGCTCAATTAGTCCTTGAAACCGCTTTGCCAGCCCTCTGACAGTATAGAAGTTTTGGGAGCCACAGTGTTTAGATGTTGGCATTATGTAAGCAGAGAACCTGCACTCCAGTGATAACAGGAAGCTTATATAGCAGGCAGTGGGAAATCTCCATCCAGCACTTAACCTCCATGGATGAGAGATTATTACTGGCAGCTCTGGGTCGCAAAAGAGCATAACCCATTTGTCCTTGGGGCACGTTTATCCATATGGCACACAGCTGTTAGATTTCCATTTTACACAGGGCCTTGCTATTACCAGCTGCATCACAATGCAAACATTTTAAGGGTTTACGATTTACATTTTTCAGGGCAACTTGGTTGTTGTATTTGTTTCATTTGTCAAAATGGTACATCAAATCATTAAAGAGATTATTCACTATCAAACATTTTGATGTTGAGCACTGCCTATATTTATAGTTCGAATATTGGTATGATGCTGCGAACAAAATCTCAAATATTATCAATCGAAGCTGACAAAGCTTCTCATATTCCAAGTGTTAAAAATGCGAACTATTCTTGGCGCATGTGAAAGCTGAGTTATTTTATGTATAATGCATCAGTAAATATACATAACGTAACTTAAGTTCTGTAAGTAACAGACGTATTTTCCCCAACCATGATTTTTTCCTCAACCTAACCAAGTAGCTTTGGTGCCTACACCTAACTAAACTCTTTCACAACATAACCAAGTGACAGAGAAAGGTCTGGTTCACCTGACCAGCGGTCATACTGTATGTTGTTGTGGGAGTCATTGGTAATGGACCTACTCAGTCGTTTAGGTATGAGGATTTGTGGTAAAAATGCTCATGCTAAAAGCTCATACGTTGTGCTCATTCTGTCTTGGTCTGTTCCAGCATTTGTTACTTGGTGTATCTCTTGATGGCCCCTGATTACTGCAGTGATGGAAACGTGGCTGTAATATGAATGTGCTGCAGTTTATATGAACAGTTACAGTTTAGCTGTTGTGGTTAACAAGTAGATCTCATTCATGATGTTTGATTTTATGGGACTCTGAAACAGCCTTAAAATTATACACAGTACATGATTGACTGTCAAAAGTAATGTATGTAGTAAGTGTTAATTCATTATATAACTTATTCTGAGGATCCATAATAAAACAGGAATATAAGAAGGAAATTGTTGTTCGTGTTTTATTTGGTTTGAAAACAGCTTTGCTGATCTCTTTAACACACAGAGATGCAAAATGGCAAAACACAATTGTACTTTTCAAAATTACAAAAAAAAACAACCCTGAAATGTACTTAAACGTGCTTTTTATCATTAACCGAAACCCACTACTACAGCAGCCCAACTCAGTTTAATGGAAATCCGTTTACTGACCTGCGAGAGCTTCCACTGAAATGGATTCTTAAGTTTCTGAAAAATATACTTAAAGCTAAAGACAACTTCAGACAGAAATGAACACATACTTTATAATTGTGACATGATCGTTTGGCTTATTCAAAGGATAAGTCTGGTGATATATTTTTATAGTCAGCAATCTCATACTAAGGAACCAAAGTTCCAACAATTGTTGGTTTTGGTGTTTTCTTGGGATTTGTGCTAGCCTTATAATTTAACCATTTGCATGGTAATGCAAATCAATTAATGTAGAAAATGTGGTTATTGATCATTTTACTTTTAATAGATGCCTTGATGACTAATCCCTTTATTTTTGAGTTTCAGTATTTATTTTGAAAAATGTCAATTTAAGAATTCATGCTCTATGATACACAAATAAATAATTCAATAAAATATAAATAAAATATAAATCAATACCGTAAAAATGAAACATTGATATTAAATATATTAATCTGCAAGGGCTACATTTTCTTTTAGGATGCTGGCTACATTCATATTGCAGCTGAGTGTTTGACCCTGTTATTTACTTCATTCAACTTTTCTGGTAGTCTCTGAACCTCTAATTGAACCTGAAGTTAGATGCAGTTGATCCGCAAGAAAAGAAGAAGAAGAATATTTATTGGCTCCTTTCAAAGCATCCAAGGACACCTTATAATACATCCTAGATAAACACAAATATAACCCAAAGTCACAACCAAAGATTAAAATCATAGACAGAATATGGTGAGATTATGTCAGGTCTGTTTATGAGTTGTGATTAGTCTGATGGAGTCCAGCTGATGGATGTGAGAGAGTTGCTGAGAGTTCCAGACTCTGGCACCCATAAAGCTGAGTTTGAATGTGGAGATGGACAGAAGAGCAGCTGAGGAATAGCGAAGGGCACGGGAAGGGGTGTCGGCATGGAGAAGGTCTGACAGGTGTGGGGGAGCCAGGATATGGAGGACTTTAAAGGTAAGCAGTAGAATTTTGTAATATATCCTTTGCTGAACCAGAAGCGATGTGGTCGGTGGACTTGATATGGGTGATGATTCCAGCAGCCGAGTTCTAGATTATTTGGAGCTGTTGTAGGCACTTGTTGGGGATACTGGCGAGAATGGCGTGATGTGATCAGGGCATGAATCAGAACTTGAGTGCTGTACGGAGTGAAGGAAGGGCGGAGTCTGGAAATGTTGCGTAGGTGAAAAAAAGGCAGTACGTGAGATGCTCTTGATAGGGGGGCCAAAAGAAATATGATAGAATAGAAAGAGGGCTATAACTAACGATTCTTTTTATTGCCAAGTAATCTGCTGATTATTTTCATGATTAAAGAATTCATTTTATAAGTCTATAACATATCAGAAACTGAAAAAATGCTTATCACAATTTCCCACAGTCCAAAGTAACATCTTCAAATACCTTCTTTTGACCAACCAACAGTCCAAAGCCCAAAGAGTGATCCTTTACTATCATAATTGACAAAGAAAAGCAGGAAATCCTCACATTTACAAAGCTGGAACCAGCAAATGTTTGCTTGAAAAATCACTTTATGATTATTGATTGTCAAAATATTTAGCAACTAATTTTCTTTCGATCGACTAATCGATTAATCAAAGTCGTACACTATGGAGCAGTTCTTTGATGTAAGTTTCAAACAGGGAGCATTTACAAAATATATTTATTTTTAATCCAAAAAATATAACATGGACTCCAAAAGACTGTCCTGTACTATCCTCAGAAATCACAAAAAGTAAAAGTAACTGGAGCCTCTTAGAGAGGTTGGCCAAAGTGCCGGCACTTGTTGGCAAGAGTGTATGATCACACTAAACCCACAGAATCCTCTCCAAAGCCATCATCCCTTCAAAGCTGAACCATCATTGTTATTCCCCACATACAGCCCTATCTTGTTCTTTTCTCAGGCCAATCACGGCGATCTCTTTAATACTCATTTTTATGTCAGCCTTTGAAGTTAATGTTCCCTCGACTGTCCACCCTTGAAGGTTTACGAGTTCATCAAGACTGAGTTAAATGCTCCTTAACTCCCAGATGACGAGCAGTAAAGTCCCGGACAGGTGTGAGCATCTGGGACTCAGGTTTGCAGTAGCGCTGCAGCTTGCAGAGAGAAAATGTTCTGCCTCTTTGTGATCGTTTTGATAGTTGTGTGTCTGTCAGACACAGATGCTGTTGTTGCTGCCATTAGAAAAGAATGCATTTTTAAAAAAACACAATATGAGGAGAGCAACTTTGCACTTGACTTTTTTTTCCAGAGGAAAGAATACAGAACATTTCACTGTGAAAACAGGAAACTTAGGGAAGGTCTAAAAACACTTTGCCACGTAACTCTCCCCAGCAGTATGTTTGCTGAAGGTCGTGATGTGTTGGGAATGCACAGTAGGACTGGCCTCAGTACTGTCAGCTGACCACGCCGGTCAGCAGCAGAGAGCAGACCAGAGGTGGCACATTATCGAATGTACCAGTCGGCATCAGTTGTCACTGGGGGATCCTTCAATGGCAAGTGTCTGTCTCTTCCATTACTCAGCCAGCTGCAGTAATTAGGCACCAAGAGGAGATGTATAGGTGGTTTATTTATGGCCAGTCCTCCATCCAGCCTGACGCCTGTCCTGCCCTCCCTCCCAGCCTCCCTTTTGCTCTTGGTGACTTGTGTTCTATTGGTCCCTAAAGGTTTGCCTTGACTTTTATATAACTCGAGTTCCTTTGTATAGCATCTGTCCCAAACAAAGTTGACTCACCAATGAAAGCACTGGACATTTGTTCAAATGCTTAATCGGAGTCTAAGTTTACGTTTGTTTTTTTTCTTCACCCTTTTGCGTAGTAGTATATTTTCACAAGCCAAATAGTGTAACGTTGTTATACCGGCACAACACTCTTAGGGAGGCAGTTGGGGTGGCTGCATCCTGTCTCGCACCAACTGTCATTATTTGTTTTTATCATAACCACAATCTTTCTCTGACCTTAACCAAGTAGTTTTAGTTAACTAATCTGAACAAAACCTTAACCATACAGGGGGCAAATATAGTAAACACTCATATCAGTTTCTCTTTGCCTATGATTTTACACTTGGGTATATAATTTAGCTTTAGAAGTGTTAAACACATTTTGTTACCTTTGGCCGGAGCCAGCTGTTTCCTCCTGCTTCCAGTTTTTATGCTAAGCTAGGCTAACCATGTCCTGATTACAGTTCTGTACTTCATGCACTGACAGACAATCTCCTCATCTCACTGTTGAAGACAACAAATAAAGTGAGTTTAGTTTAAACAGAGTTTACTCAGGAGTATAGCAAAATACTTAAAATATTAGAATTTGTAGCTACTGAAATATCTGCACTTTAGACAGATTTAATCAGTTTGTTTCTGTGTTGGCCTATGTGAAATACTGTAATTTATGTGTTAAAATATGACAGCACGTATTGTTGACAATTAATGTACTGAACTTTCAGAGATTTTAACAACGAAGGTCATTATGCTAACAAGTTAGATAACAGAAAGTAATTCTAATCTGCTTTCTCTTGTCTCACGCTTCCTTCCTGCTCAAATCTGTTTTCTACAGACTCTGTTGTCATCTCACATTACACATGGCCTGGTACATTGTGATCATCTCTAATCTCTTCCTCTTTTTGCTACCTGGCACTGAGCTCTGTGTGCTGATTCAGCCCGTTGTGATAATGCATATATGAGAGTTCCCGGCCCTGATTTGAAGGCATTAAAATGCTGCGGGCAGTGGTAGTAGAAGTAATCTGTCTTTCTGCCAAATGCAACCTTCATCTCAGTGGGAGTTGGCGCACTCACGGACTCCTGCTTTGCTACAGTACAGCAGCATTCATGCTGCAAAATGGAACATGCCTTTGTCCAGAAGTCACCTGCTGTCTGACTTTGAATAAAAATATTGTATTTTCTTGAACTTGATGAAATGTGCATTATGAACCACTTCAATGTGCCTCTCTCTTTTTATGTTGCAGGCGGCATGCCTCATTGCCCGTAGAAGTCTCAGAGATTCCTCTAAACCTTATTACCCCTCCATGTAGAAGAAGTTACCCCTGTCGCAAATGGAAGTCTGCATCTTTTGGGTAAATCAAAGGTTTTTTTTTATTGAAGTCACCTTTTCTTCATCAGACCACAACACTCTAAGCCCATTCCCTGAACGTCTCATTTCTGTCCTGGTGCTAGTTTACAGTATCTCTCTCTTTATCAGCCTGATTAAGCATCTGATTTCTGACTCTCCCATTCCCCATGCTGGTGTGTTTGTTTGTCAGTCTTTTCCGTTCCCTTGTGAAGACTTCCCCCACCTACTGCGCACAAGCTGGTGAGTGGCCTCCTCAGGCTCCAAATCCACTCAGATAGAAAATGAACAACATTGTGACCACAGAAGTGAAGTAGAAGCGCAGTAGGGGAACAGACTATTTTACAGGATAGAGCTGGCAGAACAGACCCCTGTGATAACACATCTCTTCCTTCAAATTCTCTCCATCTTTCAGGATTACTTCACAAGTGGTGAGAGAAATGAGTGACAAGCTCTGCTGCACCACCAGAACTTTGTAGATTACTGTGAGCAGCGTGTTTGCATAAAGCGTGTTGCGGCACATACAGTACAGTAATGCCCTGTCTAGCTGTCCATGCAGTCCTCTCCCCGTGGATGCTTGTCCTTGGAGTTCATTACAGCTGTGCAGCGAGGGCCTGAGAGCTCCTCAGCAAATGAGGAGAGACGGGGAAAGATGAAAACCCTGAGAGTGTCGAGCAGTGGAACGTAGGCTTCAAAAGCTGCATGGCAATTTCAAAGGATTTTTATTCTTGATGCCGCACTCGCTATATCTGAGGATCCAGCACTGAGCTTGAGAACAATTCTAAAAGCAGGTTTGTGTGGGGTGGGGGTGGGGCAGAAATCCCACCCTATAAGCCTTTGCCTGGGGAGGAAGAAGATAGTGAAAGCCCTAATGAGTGTTGTTTGTTCACCATGTTTATTGATTCTAATTAGCCGTTGAGATGAAGAGACTACAAAGAATGAATGCTGAACACTTGTGATTACAGTGAGGTCTTGAGCTGTCCCGCTCTATTAGGAAGTATTTGCCAAAGAACATGAAGAACAAGTGCACATCAATTAGAATTGCCCAGGGAGTTGTGTTCTGAATGACGGCTGGGTCAAGCTGGAACTTACAATAGGAGGTAGGTAGGTGGGTAGATTGGAAAATGAATGCAGCTATGTTAAAACCCCTGAGAGGCTTGAAGGAAGTGTTACAGGTAAAATCACACCGTGAAATAATATGCTGCTGTACAGTGAAGCAGCTTTAGAGACAGATCATTGGGCTTTTATATGTGGCAGATATAAGATTAAAGGGAGAAGGAGGACTTTTCTGCTCTTGTACATGTGGATTCATATTGATCCTGTTCTTTACTAAACACATTTCTTATTTCACGTCGGTTTGATTTTTATTAAATGATTCATGGGGATTCAAACTGTGACATCACACAGAGCATTGATTTCACTTTTTCATAGCAGTAGAAAGTACAACATTTGAGCCTGCGTTAAAGCTGCAGTGATTGATTTTGGCCATTTGGGAGCAGCCCAACAAGCTGTAAACTCAACATTAACATATTATTAACACACTCAAAGTTGTTATAGCTAGTGTGTGAGTAAACACACACCTATTTGCACACCCAACACACACAAAATAACATTAACTTTTATTTGGAGGCAGGCTTTTTGGCTACTAAACAAAAGAATATTTACATCCAGTTTTGGTCTCCAAAATCTTTTGAAAAATATCTGGCTCTTTAGTTGCTAGATGCTGCTAAATGCTCTACTAGCGTCACTAGCTAGATGCTAACTTTGAGGTAGCGTACTGCCAGATCTGACTTTTTCCCCTGAAAAGTGCTGCTGCTAGAAACAAGGTCAATAAGAACCACAAAATTAAAACAACTAAACTAAAACAGTAAAGCTGTTGACTGTAAAACCAAAACAGTTCATTGGGTTTGTCACATCGCATGAAGCTGGTGCAGCTTGGTGCAGCTTTAGAATGTGCAATTAATGCCTTTGATTGCTTTAAAATACAATCATTTTCCAAGCATTTTATTTTTTGGACAAGTTTATATGTTCTCAAAATTAGATACTAAGTCATCCCAATCTGTTTGTAATTCAAAAGGTGGAGATGCATGTACAAAATGAAAGCACACTGCCTTTCACACTATTTTAACAGTTTTACATTTTATTTTACAAATCAAACCTTCACGTCTTGTTATTTGATAAATAATTAAAGCTGCAAGCAGCGTTGAATGGGCCCTCGCACCCTGCGCACGTCAGGGGGAGTGTCAGTGTCTGGAGGACACACTAATTAGACATCACATGGCTGTATGTCAGGTGTAGACCACACCATGTAAATTCTATGTAATTTGGATAATTTTGGTCACGAGGTTGATTTCCTGTTGTCAATAGGTGGCGCTATGACTATTACTGACTATTGACTTGTCTCCAGGGCAGGACTCCCATCAAACTTGTGAAGTTTGGGGCAGATTGAACCATGTATAGTGGATTTACAGGCCACTTCCTGTGTTGCCAATAGGTGGCGCTATGACTGTAATTTCTGAAAACATTTGAGCTGAATTTAGGTGACCTGCTCACAGGAATATGTCAAAGTTTAAAATATATCATCTCCTGTTGCCAGTAGGTGGCGCTCTGACTAAGATTCAAAATTGCCATGTGGATCTATTCAGGGCGGGTTCTCATCAAACCTGTCAAGTTTTGGGCAGATGTGACCATGTACAGTCGAGTTATAAACTACTTCCTGTTTGGTGGCGGCAGACGCAGTAAATCACCACAGAACACGTACAGTGGAGTTACAGGCATGTTTTGCCGTAGTTGCAGTGTTCTTGCTGGACACTGACCGGTCGACCGGGTTCTAAGTTTTCATGTGTTTTGGACACTGCACGAAGGAGGTAAATATAATTTCCTGTTGTCAATAGGTGGCGCTATGACTAT
>JBBPCS010003222.1:0-12539 GCA_037974645.1 Hollardia meadi
GGAGAGGAGAGGAGAGGAGAGGAGAGGAGAGGAGAGGAGAGAAGTGCTAACACACAACATAATGCATACACACAAAACAGGCTGGAAATAAAAAATGGTGTAAGCTGACAATGAGATGACAGACATTTCATACACATGCTCACATACAGTGAGCTCACACACACACCTGGGCCCAAAAAAACACCCACACTCATGTACACATTAAACCCAACCAAAGCTTCTTCCCGCTGCCTCTGTGGAGCAACAGGAAGTGTGTTCCTCAGCAAAGTAGCGATTAGCGGGTGAGGTGTCTTATTCAAAACTTGCCTGCAGCATAAACTCGGGTCTTACCGTTTGGGTCATGAATGTTAGTGGGGAGAAAGCCCCCCTTAAAGTCCTGGATGGCAGTTAAAAAACTGGCACGATGACAGCAGTGACCAAAGCTTGGCCAGTGGTGGAGACAGCTGTCGGTGTCCAAAGCCAAACTATTCACCATATTGACAGCAAAAGCATGGTATATATAAGGTATATGGTATGGTATATATAATTAAACTTGCACATCAGAAGATACATGGTGAGCAGAGATCACACATCTTGACAAAATCAATACCGAGTATTCACAAGTGGCTCCAGGTGACCAAAGAAAGTAGTGCACAGGGAAAACACAGGAGGGAGAAGTGCAGAAGGGATGATGGATGTGTGGAAAAAAGACATATGACAGGTTGGACGGTAAGGAAGGTGTCTCAAGGCAGAAAAGAGGGGTCCCTTCCAATTCACTTACCTGAATTTTAAAAAAAATGTGTCAGGTGCTGTATTCAGTGCTTAGCGATGGTCTCAGGAGCAAGTGTGCCCTTATCTATCCAGACTTTTATTCCTATTTTTTGTTTGAATGTGCAATGTCTTGTAAGGGTTCTGTATCAAAACCACAAGCACTGCCTCTGTTTCTAAAAGTGTGTCCCTGACAGATCTGGAACAGCATCCCTGGAGTAACGCTGATGGAACTAAAACATCCTGGAATAATGTCAGGTTTAGTCTCAGGGCAGTGCACAGTGCAATGGCAAAAGCTTTGACATCTGCCTCGCACTGAAGTTTGACTTTCCGAATATGTTATTTTCTGTAGCCATCGCTGCTCATGTTAACTTATCAGCTTCTGTAATTCTTAAAAAAAGGGCTGCTGCTGTTGCCAGCATGTAAAATGACTTACTTCCTGTGCATCACAGCAGTATTCCCAATAAATGCTTCAATGGCACCTGACTGCTGTTTGAATAAAAAACGCTTTGTAAACCGTCACCACCGTGTCATAGGTTAACACTTGAAGTAAAGGCGGGATAAGGTGGATAAAACAATTAGAGGGGTTAAAATGTGGAGAGGGGAAGAAAATAAAGGAGTGACTGGGCAAAAGCATTAATAGCATGCTCACCATATACTGGACAGTAGAGCTGGACTTGCGTTTCTGTCCTCAGGCGATTGATGGATGGATTTATTGACGAATGGACGGATGGATGGTAGAAGAGGGGGAGGGAAAGATAAAGTAACCAAAGACAAAACGTGAATGTGCTGGTACAAAGTACAAGAGAGAACTTTTCACGAAAAACTTGCACACTTTGATGGCAACGCAGCATTCAATCCTTAATAAGAGCAGGATCAGATTTTTCCAGACAAAGCAGAAGAAGAACGAATGTTTCCCCTCATAGAAATACGATTTCCAAGTGTTAGTGCAAAAGTAGGGTGGTGCAAGCACATGAAAAAGGAGTGGTGGCTTAAGTGGAGGTCATCTGGAAGAGGACATAAGAGAGGGGAGCAGATCATAGAAGAGTTGTGCAGATGGCAAAACTGTGGTCCGCTGTTCTTCTGTCAACTTAACAGTTGGGGCAACAAGGAGCAAGATGGATAGAACAGCAAGAAAAGGAAATGCATAATGTATTCTGTCAGATTACTAAAGCATTCTCCCATAACTCATTTCAAATTTGAAAAATCAACCACCGTCTCAATACTTGTAAAGTTGTTACATGAAGCATTTATACATCATTGAATTATTAGCATGGTAATCTGGGGACACATTGGTGTAATCACTTCAAATGAACACAAATATTGGAAACCTAACATGATGTAGTTTAAATTCTTCTAAGTTTAAGTTTCTAACCATCTTATCAATGTATACAAATTTTTAAATGTAATCACAAAAAAAGAACAGACACAATGTGTGTTCTCAACATGGCAACACTGTATGAAATGCTGAATGGAGTAGCTTTTGTGGGAAGTTGCTGGCAGCAGGGAAGGCTATTGGTGTGTAGTTAGTGCCAAAGAGAGGGAGACTGCCTGCTTGAGCGGAGCAGGTTCTACAGCTGAAAAACGTCAGGTCCCATTACGCATTGATGAACCAGAGCGGTAGAAGGAGGAGAGGCCAAGGAGAAGAGGCCAGAGTTGCAAAAAAGAACAAAAAGTACATCTGGAGGGAAGAAACAGAGGAGAAACAAGAGAAGAGGGAGGGAAGGAGGAGAGCAGGAATGGCAGCGAACGAAGAAGGCGCCTTTAGAAATGGTTTGGGGCGAGTGTGTGGGGAGCCTGTTGCTAGGCAATGAGTGTGCCGCAGTGGAAGTAAGCGTCTATTTCTGTCGTCTGAGTTTCCAGGGTCCAGACTGGCAGCTATTCCTGGAACTGGAGTCACATTCCCTCCTGTACCGACTGAGCAGGGAGAAAGAGGAGGGGGCCCATGAACATGCGCGCACTACTGCACATGCACACAAGCAAACCACACATGTGAACACCCACGCTTACGCACACTCAATGTGGAGGCATGCTCGCACCCCCATTTGCTCACACTTTCATTCTCTTTTCAAACTGACGCACAAATGTGATGTATTCATACACACACACAGTCACATTTACGTATACACACATGTATGGCCACGGGTGTGCGCAAAGCTCTGCGAAGCAAACACAACCGTTTGCATGAATGTCAACTTCCAAGCTTTGTCGCGCACAATCATGCATGAACACGCAGACACTTTGATGGAAGCTCTGTGTGGGATGTGTTACTGCAGTGTGTGCATGTGCCAGCGTGGGATGGTGAGAGATCTTCATTAAAGGATGAACAGGAATGTGGGGTTAAAGACCAGATGGGGTGAGCAGGAAAAGGAAGAACTGAAAGAGGAGGAAGAGACAGAAATGGAGGGATGAGAGGCAAAGGAAGTGATGAGGAAATGAATGAAGAGGGCTGACAGATGGCTACATTTAATAATAGAGTTGGAGAGGTGGCAATGAGTTGAATAATGCGAAATCAAAATAAAGGGTGCTTTCAGAAGGATGTGCTACTTGAGGCTTGTGCTCTGGCAGGCGACACGCAGGCTGACACATGCACCGACACACAAAAACACAGACATACACATCTATGCAGACGCATGTTTACAGATACGTATCCAGAGTAGGACTGTGACTTAAAAAAAAGTGTGAATATTTCTACTTTACACACACAAAATGGTGCCAAACTCAACAGAAAAATACAGCAGCACTAATACAGATACATGCTCTCAGAAAACAAAACCACAATCTCCAAATTACATCACAAAAAAAACAAACATCCAATCGATTATGACATACATGACATGAGACACAAAATGAATAAGTAACAAACACATTCAACTAAAAAATAAAAGAGAGCTACAGTAGGTAAAAGTAAGATTAGGCAGAATAGGAAAGAAGCAAATAGTGGAGTAGAGAAAAACAGCAGAGAGGAGGAAGAGACAGTGTTTCTTTGTCTGGAAAATTAAGCAAGGAGGAGTCAAGAGGAGTGAAGTGGGAGGAAGACATGTGATGACCCTTACCTTGACATCTGCCTTTTTGTTGAGCAAGGTCTTAGCTGCTGCAATGACAAACACAGGCAAAAATAACATGTCAGAGGTGGAGAACAGCAGAAACGGAGAAGTAAACTAACAATTACTTTCTCAGTGATTCACAATATTTGCTACATCTTTCACCTAGATTGTGGAATTTACATTCATTTGACTTTGTGAAAGAATGACCTTAGTCTAAAAGAGCAAGGGGCACCTCGCTGATAAATAGTGCTTAAACTTTAATTGTTTTACAATAGCAGCATTGTGACTGTTCCAGCTAGACAACCCTGCCACTTCTAGAAGACTCTAGGTACTGGGAATAGGTAGCGTAATGAGTAATTGATCAATCTATTGCTTATATAGTACAACCCTTGATCTTCTTTGCTTGCAAAAGCAGCATGAACCTCCTACGTTATCCATCCATCCATCCATTATCTATCACTGCTTTATATGCAGGGTCACGGGCGGCCGGAGCCTATCCCAGCTGACATCGGGCGAGAGGCAGGGTACACCCTGGACAGGTCGCCAGTTCATCACAGGGCTGACACATAGAGACAAACAAAAACCACACACACACTCACAATGGGCAATTTAGAGTCACCAATTAACCTAACTTGCATGTCTTTGGACTGTGGGAGGAAGCCGGAGCACCCGGAGGGAACCCACGCAGACACAGGGAGAACATGCAAACGCCACACAGAAAGGCCCAGGCCTGGAATCGAACCCAGGACCTTCTTGCTGTGAGGCGACAGTGCTAACCACCGTGCCGCCCCTATAAAATCATGCTTTCATTTATATTATTGCTTTTCGTGATGTGCTGACAAGATAACTTTTAAAAATAACTCACTGCTAACAATCAACGCAGAAACTTGTGTGTCAAGCTCAATATGCAACCACGCGATCTGTAGACTAAATAAGTGTCCAGTGTTGTCTCTCAAGCCAATACACATCACCATATACAGTATATATTCCCTGAAAATAAACTGAGCTACACAGTTCAATTGATTTAGGGTCAGAACCCAAAGCTTTCTTTTTAAACGATACAAAGACATGGTAATGTCCTTGTATTATTCATTGGTTTATTTCAGTTCTTGTGCCAAGGTCCCCTCGTGGCCGTGGGGAAGCTGAAACAAAGATGGCTGCCTCATACGGCAGCCATTTAAACCCAACAATAAGCCCTGCCTTAAAGTACTCTGTGGGGGCCTTAAGGAAGATTAGTCTTCAGTCTGCTCTCTAATGAAGGGTAATGAGGGAGGGGATAAGTGGGTAGGGTAGGAGAGAAAGAATGATACTGTAGACACAGTCCTCTGATGAGCATAATACCCATAATCCTTTACAACAGTGGAAACTGCGTGCAGACAACAGAAGACGGTCCGCAGGGCATTCACTGTGACTGCACTGTGCTACAGCATGGATAGCAAGGTGGTCCAACCACATTAGACAGATACACATTCACCCGGAGGGGCCCCAAAGTAAGAACCAGACTCTCTGTGACGTTGTGCCGGTGGCGACTGTGGGTGTGTCTGTGAGGATGTAGACAGAGGATTAACGCTCACAAGACACCAGATGTTGACGAGATTGTACAAGCAAAAGTGTGTATTTTCACTGCTTATAAGTTGATACCAAATATGCATGAGGGGACTCGTTGGTACTGTACAGCTCCAACCCTGGAGGAAAAGACCTCAGACACACAGGAAGTGATGAGTTTTACACTTCCCATTTTTTTTGGTGATTATCTGTTTGGCTATTGTACATGTCCAACAGTCAAAAAGTTTATTTTGATGTCTCTGTGGTTATGTCTCTATGACTGTAAATGAACCACTGGAAAGTTAATAGTTCAACATTTTTCCAGTGAAATAAAAGAAACTCATCTTATTCTTGTAGGTGAGCTGAAAAAAAACAATCACAGGTTCTGATGAAATTGGGATCTATCCTGGCCTGCTGTGGTAAAGTCTCAGCCTTGATACATGGAATACGCTCTACCAGGTGAGACACCAGGGCGCCCCGTGGATTTTGATTTTTTGATATAAATTTAAAAGCGACCTTTTTGAAATGTATCACCAAAGAAACATTTGAACACTGTTACAACCACAGAAAGGAGGGATTAGCTTCCCAACTCACACTATAGTGTCTATAGTAGTTTGGTACATTACAAAAAATAACACTAGCAAAATGTATTTGTGAAATGTCGGTGCCTACCACCTGCCAGTCCAAGTCCCAGACTCCTCCTCTCTCTCTATTGCTCCCCTAGACGTAATCCTTCCTGGGACTTTTTAAAGGAGTTGAGTGCAATTTCAAGTCTAATCAGATGTAATTACATCAGCAGCGAGCCACGTTACATAAAACACTATTTCTGGCAGTCTGGGATTTTTTTTTTCTTTATTGCTTTCTGCCTCTGCTTCTCTCTCTCTCTCTCTGTACATGAGACATAACTCCTCCCTGATTTCCTCACTTTCCTTTCCAAATATGCCTCCAAGCCAGCAACATTGAATTTTCAACAGAAGACCGAATTCCATGAGCAACTGGGCAGTGATTCCTTAGGGGGAACTGAGTCCAATCACAGGGAGACCAGTTCAGAGGGTTAAAAAAAACCCACATTCCTACAGGTCGACTTTTAAAGCTGTCACTTGAAAAGCAAGACTGATTGAGAAAGTGATACAGGGAAGGCAGGGTGTGTAGAATCACTGCCACTTTTTGTCCTGGCTCTTCTTTTTACCTTTCTGCCTCTGTGATAAAGCTTCTCACGTCTGAAGAGGTTTCCATATCCAGCGTTCAAAACAAAGGAGCAACAGAACTTGATAAAGAGGTACTACATAATCAGGAGGCATGTGAGAGTGGCATGAATGTGTGTGGTCTATTGTTGTGCTGTTCTTCTTCCTTCCAAAGGCTGGATGTTACTAAGGGGAAGAAATGGGGTCAGAATAGTGTCAAGTTCATTCTCTCTTATTCTCTGATGGCTTGGCAGAAGAGAAGATATGACAAGAGAGCAGAGAGGAGGTGTAAGGAGAAGAGGAATGATGACAGATGATAAGAGTATTTCACTGTGCTCTTTGCAAACACCATAATTCAGTCAAAGTGGCAAACTGGATCTTCTCCAAAAAAAACAACCCAGTGAAGGTTGCTAAAAAAGGCTTAAATTCTGGTGGCGAAGAGGATATCTCTGTGGAAACCTGAAACATCAAAAGTAGCTTAATTCAAACCAAAGGTGGAGAAGCAAGGGGTGCTCCTTACCTTGCCACAAATTACACATGAAGCAAGAGGAGAGAGGAGGAAGAGATTAAAACAAAAGTACGGCTTTAAATTCCAGCTAAAAACACGCAAGGTGCACCACTGCAAGAGCGAAGCAGGGATGGGCATGGATTCACTTGAAGATTCAGTGGCAATAACACGAGCAAAGAAAGAAAAGGAGAAAAAAAAGGGCCTTCTGGAGAGGCTACTGGAGGAACCCACTCAGGTGCAAGAACTTCTTCTACACATTTTAAAAGATACAGTTGGTCTTCTCCTGCACGAGGACAGGGTGCCGTCTACTGCATAGTGATTGTATTTGTGCGTATGAATATGTACATGTGCCAGTGAGGCAGAGTGATGCTGATAGGGCGAGACAGCCCACTATTAATATTTGATTGAAGCCTAGTGGAGGCTGAGGGACACAGAGAGGACTGTGGAGTCCCAGTGGTTTACAGAAACAAGGAGACTGGCACTACTTCTGTCTCCGTACCTCAGTGTTAGACTGTAATGTGAAGCTTTTTGTTGCTTATGCCAGCTGTTCATTTCTGGATACCCAGAACAAACTCATTAGGTCAGGTTCACATTTCTTTAAATGTCAACCTTGCACTTGGTCTCCGAGGGAACGTTTTGAAGCTTACATTTGGGTTTATTCACATTAAAATCCTACAAATAAACAGTATTTTCTAAAACCACCACCATATACTGTAAAGCAACAATTTCTTCTCAAGAGGTGGCTGAATAAATATACAGCTAGAGGCAAGTAAATATTATATTTACATTTGTCAGGGGGCAGAAATAAGACTAAGGGAATGCCCTGTTTGCTAATAAGGTTAGCCTTAACCAGCTGATATGACACATACTATGTCAGTGTTTATACAAGTTTTATTTGGGCCCCCTAAATTCTTCTTAATGCAGCTTTAATACATCAACTGTGTTGCTGCTTGCTTTTTGACGTGATGCACTAACTGCACAGGTCATAGCTGTAAGCTAGCTTGCAATGTGTCTGTTTGTGTGTTTTAGTCCGCTCAGCTTGCGACTGGATCAGACACTCTGGACACTCTCATTTTCCCTCTTGTCTCTGTAGATTTATGAAGCATACTGCTAAAGCCCCAGAACAAGTGTGACTTTTTCACCTCATGCAAAAGATTTTCACCTTCTGCGGACACTTCTTCACGTCATTTGCATTGCCCCAGGCAAATTCTGGTCAAATCATGTGTTTCCCCGTTGTTGTAAATTTGCCTCGTGTTCAGTCTGAACACACAGTAAGCTGACAATTAAGCTACAGAGATTAAAACTGTAAGGTCAATAGATATAGGTATCTTCTGGAAATAGCAAAGCAACAGCTTCAAAGGTTTTTGATTTCACGAGAAGCCCAGCCCAGCCCAGCATCTTCTACAGTGTTCACCATGCACCAAAATCCCCCTGTGTTGCAGCGCATGCACCAGTCCAGTGCCCCATGCAGCATTCATCGACAGCTCTTGGGCAGTTCCATCCTTAAAGTGACAGGGGCGAACTTTCCAGTGTCATTGTCAGACAGAGAAAAGAAGAGAGAGGGAAAGAGGAGTGAGGGGAAAAGTGACATTATGAGGGAAAGATGCTGGCGGAGTTGCAGAGAAGTGAGGGGTGATTTGTGAGAAAACAGTGAGCACAGAGGTAGGAATCGACAGAACATAGGAAAGGTAATGGGGTAAAATGAACATGATGTGACAGAGGTGAGGTTGGAGGAAAAAAGTGAGAAGACAAAACAAGAGAGACAGAGAGACAGGAGTTCGGTCGAGGCCATGCTGCGTGGCTGCGTTTAGAGATGAAGATGATGAGATGAATGAGAGTCAGGGGCGATGACAGAGCAGCCGCCAAATCAGATCTCAGATATGCAGTGACAGATGTGTTGATGCGGAAAATGACAGCAGTAGCTGGGCTTCCATCCAAGTCCTTTAAAAATTATGAAACATCAACATAGAAATAGCAAAGAGGAATTGAAATATTCACTAAAACATCTACATTATTGCAAAAATGAATTTCTGATTCAAGAGGAAGATTCCTCACTAAAGAAAAAAAATTTTTCAGAGAAAATTATGGCTTTGTCTTGTTGGTAAAATGCCATTTTATGACGTCTGAAGAAGAGCGAATGCTCGAAACGTCACCTGTGGCGGTAGTTTATTAATAAAAAATCATGGGAGCATGATCCAGTGTGCGGACTCTGTTCTATTTTATGACGACCTCATTAAAAAGCCACATCTACTGTCACTCTCATTGCATGTTAGTTGTATTACACAAATGTCTTCCTTGGATAAAAACATAAAATATGGCGAATAAAAGCTAAACAACACCTTTGTAACTTAAAAGATGTTTCTCGCTTTTCTTATTGATGTTTCTAGAGTTTAAAAATACTTTCTTGGTTGGATGGAAACATTTGAGATGCATTTCATTTTTTTGTGATGTATCAAAAGTATGGATTAAATCTGCTAGTTAAATAGAAACATAGCTAATGCTGCGGATGATGAGTAAATGGGAGATGCAGTTAGCGATGTGGTCAGCCATCATGCTTCGAGCTCCCATGCTGAGGAAGGAGGGAGAGGGAAGGCAGAGGAAAATGAAAGTGGGGGAAATAGAAGAGGAGGAAGAATGAGAATTAGGTGTAAAAGACAGGAACAGAGTGGGGGAGGGGGAAAGGGGAAAGGGGAGGACTCCACTGGGTGAGGCCACCATGCTACCTTGTTCCACCAGCCCTGCGGTGGTGCCGGCGGCTGCAGCCACTGCTGCTGCGGCCGCAGTGACAGAGGCCGGAGCGGTGGTCTGCCTGCTGCCCACTGTTAAGAATCCAATACCCAGTCACACAAGGAGAAAGAGAGTTACAAGGAGGGTGAGAAAGTGGTGGATGAGGAACAGGGGGGAAAGGATGAAGAAAGGGTGGAGTGACATTTAGAAAGAAGGGTAAAAGAAAAGAATGCGAGAGAAGGGGGTGAGTCAGACACAACAGGAGGTCGGTGGGCAGGGTGGGGGAAAAAGAAAGAAAAGGTGAGACACAAAAAGGCAGTAACAAACAAGGCTCATTAGATTAAGAAAGGGGGATTAATTTATATACACAGACCACTGACATCATTTGGCTGTGACATACATTCTGTCACATGTGCATCCACTACTCTGACAGAAGAATCAACAGAGAAAAATCAGGGAGAGACACAAATCTCAACTTTTTTTTTTTTCCTATGTATCCCTGAAAAAATTGTTATTGTTAGAATGATGATGGTGATAATGATACAGAATTTAGTCATTGTTAGTAAATGTTAGATACGCAGTGCTCACTGACCTTAATAACTATAAGAATTACATACAATAGGCGGTGTATTCCTATCTTGCCATTCAATATCAATCAAAGAAACATATGGTGGTGGCTTAATTGAGGATATATACAGTAATTAGAAATAATTCTACAATTTAAAACGTCAATTTAAACCTGAACTTCACTGACATTACCTCAAATTGTGGAGGGAAACACAACCGCCTCTGTGTCAGTATAGGGAGACTGATACACTGTATAATGCAGGAATCATAATATATGATGAGAATAAAGTAACCCATTATGTAAAGCACTGATGGAGGCTTATGCGTTGATGTAATGTGCCATTGTTATCTTTAAGTGAAGGTCTGTCTCTTATCTTTTTTTTTTTTTATTATTTCAGAGTTATTTCTCATCGTCTCTCTGACTCATTCACTGGATGATCTCACACTTATAATGTTCCTAAGAAGAGGAAAGGGAGCGAGAAAAAGGTGTTTAAAAGCGGTGACACAGCCAGGCCACACACACACACACACACACACACACAATCTCGCACATCACTAACATCTATATATTAAAAACACACACATACTGTACATGAACACAGACTCAGCGGGTGTGATTTCATTAAAACAAAACCCTTAAGTTCAACAATTATTAAGAAACTGCTTTGGCTTCTTCCAACAATCCATTACCATGATTACGCCCCAAAATGCATCACTTCCAAAGCTGATTGTCAGTCACTCATATGAAGCTAACAAATTAGCATCATCCAAGCCTGGTGGCACTTAAAAGTTCTTCCATACAAATTCTGACTTTTTGTTGCATGCTAAATGGAAAAAATGGTTGAGAATGATCAAGAATGAGCTCTCATTTCACTGACGAAAACAGCGCTGAAAAAGCTTCATTAAGTGAAACATAAATCTTTTAAATTGAGAAATACTTGAATTTTTGGATCTCACTGTCTATATACTGTAATAAATTAGGGTACAAGGGTGCTGTTCCTGACTGAGAAACGTCATTTGTTAAAGTATCAAAGGTGAGTGTTAAAGCTATGCTAAAGAAAGTATCTACATACACAAATACAAAGACAAGTACACAGACAAAATCACATCCACAGCTCAGTGTTTCCCTATATTTTCAAAACACTTCTACTTTAGGTTCAATTGACCTGTTGAGCTTCTACACAGTGAGGAAGGGAAGAGCAACGGTAAGCATGAAAGTGTGGTAAAATTACTACAACAGGGGAGAAGAACCTTTGTAAGTAAGCTAAAGTAAGAATACAAATCTAACCAATTTGCACGAATGTTACTGTCACTGAACTATATGAAACAAAGAAGACCATTTTCAATACTAAAAAAAAAAAACACTTGAATATAATAAGGGAAACACTGAGGTAGCACTGAGATGAAATGAAAATGTTATCTTGCGTTTGATGGCGTGCTCTGTAAACTTACATAAATCTTTTCGTCAAGGGGGACAAATAGGTCTGTCACTGAATATTTACCGACACCAGCACAGGAAACATTCCACCATTTTGGCAGAATTGAACATCAAAAGGAGAAGTAAAAAGTGATCCTCGTCACAATATTTAACTTCGGAGTGTCCAATACTCACCCGATGTAATCTTTAATAGTGGCTGCAAAGAGTTTTGTCTTGGACTGACTGCTGTTGCATTGGATAAGTCCGGTTTTTTCATTACTTTTAAGAGTCACAAAGTAATCCAAAATGGTGACATGTTCCTCAAAGCTGACCGTTATACACTTGCTTATATTAAACACACATTTCAGTCTCCCTCAGTCCTAAGTATTTGCATTTAGCAATACAACTGGCATGCAGACAATAAAATCCCTCCATCTATCATGTCTACATGCAGTACATATTGAATGATGTTGGTTCACTGACATGAGTGGTAGATTTACAGTAATGAGGGATATGAGAATTATGTCTTAACAGCACTTACCAGAGAAATTTCGAGAAACCAGCATGGTTGTAAGAATCGCCCCCTGAGAGGAAAAGAAAAAAAAGAGTTGTTTAGTTTTAATCACTTAAACCAGCAACATAATAATTTCGGCATTTTTATACATTTATATAAATTTATATAAAACATTTTATAACCCGGGGAGAGAGAGAGAGAGAGAGGGGGAGGAAGAGAAAGCGAAGAGACAGACAGACAGAGAGAGAGAGAGAGAGAGAGAGAGAGAGATTGGAGAAAGATA
>JBBPCS010003223.1:0-12537 GCA_037974645.1 Hollardia meadi
GCTCACAACAAGGTCTGTGGATTATCTTGAGTGACCGGGTCATGATTTCTGGAAAGAGACATTGATGTTGAGTTTTTTGAGCACCGCAAGACCAATGCAACCTAGTTCCATTATATTGGAGAGAAGGCAGACATCTCTACAGCTGATATCTCCAAAACTGAGAGACCCACACCAAAACATAGTTGGATAAATAGCACTAAAGGTGATAGGAAAAATAGCTATTTTTGATTTTGGGGTGAACTGTCCCTTTAATATTTCATGTCAGAATGCCAGGCCTCACTGATTACTGTAAAAACCGTCCTCCATTGGATGTTGGATGCTGTGTTTGATGTGTTGACTGGGAGCTCTCAGTCGGGCAGAGTCAGCTAGTTGCACATCTAGCTGCATGACAGGAGGCGTAACGCACATTCAGGTAAACGCTAAAAAGTCCCTCCCTACCTGACTATTTGTACAGGAAACAATAAGCAAATAGTACTCCGCCTTCTATTTCGTATGGATTTAAACTTCAAGAAGAGAGGGTTACATGTTTTTCAAAACACTTCATTTTACTCCCATTTATAGATCGGACAACGCTGTGCTTTGTGCATTGCATCGCGACAATAGCGGTGTCCCAGTAATTAATTTATCATTTAGAACCTGGATACGGAGAGAGCTCAACCTTGCTTCCAATTTTGCCCAGTGGCCATTCGCAGTATTGCAGTTAAAAATTCCCCTGCAACCAAAAAAGCATTTTTTTCCCCATAGACCACCATTATAAAAGAGACGTCTATAAAACTGTTGACAGGACACTTCGAACTGCAAATAAGGTCAATTCTGACTCTTTCTACTATGAATTTTTGATCCATGGAGGTTTTATATTTGTAAAAGTTTTCTAGACCCGAGAAAAGTGATTTAAAAATCTCTGACGTCATCACAATGTGAAGTTTTGTGGCCGTGGTGGGAACTGCGCATATTCAGTGGGCCGCATAACCAGAAAGTAAACCTGGAAGCTAGAAAACCTTTTTGCCGTATGCCCCAGGCGAGCAATTCTCATTGGATTGAATAGGCGCCATCTTTGAATTCAGTATCTAGTTCTTCCTTTACATCTATGGTCCCAGTTCCAGATTACATATAAATTCCAGTCCGCCAGTATAGGCCAACTCATGCACGATATCAGGGGCCTGAAGCAGCTAAATGGAATCCGAGATTCATTTTATTATTTTCACCTGTGCTTTTGTGCCAAAGGCCTATCACTCTGCTCCCTCCTCCTCCTCAACCTCCTCCATATGTGCAAGACCTAATGTTCATGTACGTGTTTATTGGAGCAGATTAGATCTTCCAGCAGAATCCTCATGTCTTCTTTGATCCCTTTAGAGCTCCCTCAAACCACAGAGCCATTCCAGCCAAATCTAACTGTGTCGTAGGTCACCACCTCTGTTTAATGATGGTCGTTCCAGTTTGACATAGATGGCTTCCTTCACTCCTCTCTTAAACCACGAGAGAGGAGTTTGAGCGAGGAGTTTGAGGGTGGTCACATGCGAGTAACGACTCTCATGATGGCAGGGTGGGCCAATGACGAGATGAGAGGATGAGAGGTGAAATGTCTTCAAGAACCAAAAGAAGTCCAGTCGCCTTTGACTCAAGCACTTAAGACTGGTGAAAGTATGTAGTGAGCGCACCACATGTGATAGTGATAGTGTGTGCTAGGACATACCAATGACCCTGGCCTGGAGTCTGACCTTCAGACTGCTGTCCTTTCTCCCTCTCGTTACCAGAGTGATCTCCTCCTGCAGCACCCCCTCCTGGTGAGTCTTGTACTCACATGTTACTTTTACTCCTCCTGAAGAGGGGGAGGGAGAGGGTTCATCGGTTTGTACAAGTACATTTACAAACACTATTTTCTTTGAAATCTTGTGCGACCCTTTTGTTCAGTTGTTTGTTTGAGTCTTATCAAACCAATCACTTTGGTTTGAACTTAAGCCCGATTCCAATAAAGTTGGGACGCTGTGTAAAACATAAATAAGGCAGAATTTGTAAATCCTTTTTGACATAAACTCAATTGAAAACAGTAAAGAGACAATATATTTAATGTTTGATTTTTGTAAATGTATGCTTCTTCTGAATTTGATGTCAGCAACATTTTTCAAACAAGTTGTTACAGGGGCAACAAAGACTGGGAATGTTGTGGAATTCTCAAAAACACCTGTTAAACAGGTTCATTGGTAACAGGTGATAGATATCATGATTGAGTATGAAAGGGCCGTCCTCGAAATCTCAGTCATTCGCAACCAAGGATGGGGAGAGGTTCACAGAATTGCAGAAAGGAGATTACTACATGGGCTCAGGAACGCTTTGTAAAACCGTTGCTGGTAAGCACAGTTTGTTTGTGAATGATTGAAGGAGAGGAGTGACCGGCAGAGATGTCCGGACCTTCGCATGGCTCACGGTGCTCAGCCGGCCCGGCCTGGAGGTGAGCTGTCCCCCTCATTACATCCGCTAATTACAGTGACAAGTGGGAACAGCAGCAGCAGTGACAGAACACATTTGCTAAGTCTGGGGGCACAGTGTCCCACCACTTACACACCAGAAGACAAGAAAGGTAATCACGGAACGTATTCAACACATACTGTATAATGAAAACATACCAGCTAATTTTGTTTTTCTCAGAGCTGTTACTCCCTCCTGTTTTCTTTTCAGTTTTTCATATGCCGTACAGATTGTGAAGCCGCTTGAAGCAAATTGGAATTTGTGACTTGGGCTGTATAAATATAATTGACTTAACTACTTCAGGTCAACAATGACTTTATTGCATGAAGTGGAAGGGAGGCTGGGAGAAGCTTCTGCAACTCAGAGGGTTTTCTCATAGAGACGCGGCCGCCGGTAAAATTCTTGCCCTGTGTACAACCAGAGGTTGTTTGCTTGAGGGTACATGAAGTACCTGACAGTGTCTTATAAACACATTAGACATCATAATGACTAACTTGCATTATGATTATTTTCTGTGCCCTCAATAATAAAGTAAGGGACCCATATATATTAATTTATGGAAATTAATTTGCTCATGAACCTACCCTCCATTGTGGAGTTAATACGATGGACCCGGAGGCTGGAGGACTTCCGAGTTGGAGAGGAGGAAGGAAGGCAGGAGAGCTCTTTTCCCAGAGTGGGGACATCAGGGACTGTGAAGACAATCTCATAACAGTGGTGGCTCCTCAGGAAACCAGCCTGGTAAGAATGACATAGTAGAGAAAAGAGTAGAAAATATGAGCGGGGGCGTAGTGAGAGACAGAGATAAACAAAGGGATACGATCGCAGCTCACAACAACAAATCACGTACTTCTCTCCCATGGAACGTTCCTGCGATAACTAACGTTAGTAACATTACGTCGCATATGATACCATTGACAAAAAGAAATCTGTGTTTCTCCAACACTCTTTGGCGGACAGGATGGCAGGAGGGGCTGTGAGCTGAGCTGCGCTGCCAACGTTAATTTAAATTGTTTCTCCGATAAATTAAGATCCAATCGTCCGATGACACAATTAAAAGGTAGTGACATGGCTTGAAACAGAAAGTAGTCGGCTGGAAATGTTTTAGTTTTAGAAGAGCTTTGCTTCAAGCTTCAGAGGCTCAACGTAACTAGCTAAGTTACGGAAAATGTGGTGCAGAGATAAAGACACTTTTAGTCAGACACTCGGCTGGCAGGGATGTGATGTTGCTGGTGACGGGCGCCTGAGTTTTCTCAGCTGGGTGACACAGCTGGAGGTTGCGGGAAGCGGCGGTGACTACAGTGAAGAGCTGGTGAGGATTCTCCCTACTTACTTACTGCTATGAGACATCGTCCAGCGCGATGATTTCACTGTGGACATCGTCATATACAAATTCAGTAGACATCGCCTAACTCTACTAACTACTCCACATATAGGGGTCATTTAATCTGCAGCAGTGCATCATACTTTATGATCTTATTGTAGGCTTTGAATGTAAAATCTTAATCTGCAAAACACATTCTAACAACAGCAGATAAATGTAATGGAGGAAAAAGTAGTCATGAAAAATTGCTTCAAGTACCAATACCTCCAAACCATACTATAACCTGATACTAGATTTCTGAGGCTGATACCAGTATACACCGATCAGCCATAACATTAAAACCACTGACAGTTGAAATGAATAACATTGATCATCTCGCTACAGTGCAATAATCTGCTGGGAAACCCTGGATCCTGGCATTCATTCATGTGGACACAAAGCATCTGCCTAAACACCCTTGCAAGACCAAGCACACCCTCCATGGCACCGGCACAGCCCGATGACATTGGTCCCCCCAGCAGGACAATGTGTGCTGCCACACCGCCAAAACTGCTCAGGAACAGCCCGAGGAACGTGACAAAGAGCTTAAGGCATCCACCTGGCCAAAAAATGCCCCAGATCCAAATCTGATTGAGCTACATGGGACGTGCCTGAAAAGTTTTGATCCATGGAGTGCTGTTGGCATGAGGGGGTTTACTTTGAAACTATGTTTGGGTGGGTTTTATGGGTCAAAGAACATCCACATGAATACCAGGACCCAGGGTTTCCCACTAGAACATTGTACTGTAGCCACAATCAGTGTCATTCACTTCATCTGTCAGTGGTTTTAATGTTGTGGCTTATTGGTGTATCTTGCTCAAAGCAGAATTGTCAGTGCTCATCATTACACTGTATCGGCCACCAAGATATCCGTCAGTGTTTATACAGGACCTTTCAGAGCTGATCTCACTTGGTATTATATGGTCGATTAATCCTGAATGGAGACCTGAATATTCACATCAACACAAAGAATGACTCCAAAGCTTTGGAGCCGATGAATCTACTAGACAGCTTTGAACTTACTCAACATTGTAAATGAAGCCACTCATCAGCATCGCAACACTCTAGATTTGGTAATATCAACAGGGTTAAACATTGACAATGTTTCAATATTAGAGTTACCTGTTTCTGATCATCACACTGTGTGCTCTTTGATGCTAACCTAATCCGACCAAAGACTAAAAGGGAGTTTTTGGTTCGAAAGAGATTCTTCGATGGCGAGGCTGAAGCAAAGTTCTGTAATATAATGAGGTAATTTGAGTCACAGAGGTATGACTGCTCTTTAAATGACATGGTTGAAAATTTCAACAGTAACTTGTCATCTGCTTTAAATGCTGTTGCTCCACTGAAGGTTAGGAAGAGGTCAACTGACAGAATCTCCCCATGGTTAAACAATAAAAGTGTTAATGAGATGAAGAGAATCAGTCGAGCAGCTGAAAGAAAATGGAGGAAAACTTGGCTCGCAGTTCACTGTGATTTATACAAATAAGCCATGACTGTCTATGAAAAAGCCATACGTCTGGCAAGAAAGGATTACTTTTCCAAGATTATTACAGAGAATGCTGGAAACTCCACAATATTGTTCTCCACTATTGACCAGCTGCTCAACAACGCCCCCACCTGTCCACACTTCTCTGCATCAAATTGTGAAGAATTTGCATTGTTTTTTAGAAACAAAAATAACTTCAGTCAGAGCCAGCATTTCTGCTTTCGTAAGCAAAGATGATCTCAGCAAACCCTGTGAAAAAGGTTTAACCATGGGAAAATTCACCTGTATTACATTAACAGAGCTTTGCAAGACTGCAAGTCAGTGTAACTCCTCCACCTCATGTATTGACCCTGTACCTACAGCATTTCTAAAGCGGGTGTTTAACAGGTTATCTGATCAGCAGATTATGATTTGCTATTTCATCACACACTACAGGTGTATATTCACTTCTTTACCTGAGGAAGACCACCTGTGGTTGAAATAATTCCAGTCATATCCACATCAAATAAAAGACTTGGGGAGTGGGCTACTTGGTTTTGCAAAGTAAAAGTACTTCTGCTTGAGTACAGTTTTTGGCTTCTCTAAATACCTCGACTATGAAGGTAATTGTAGACAAATGATATCCCACCCCCCAGCAAAAAAAAACCTTACTCCAAGCTTAAGTCAAAAGTTGGCAGACCTGCAGATCGCAAACCAACTTTAAAGGTGCGCACTGCCATCCACTGTATCAGAGTGCATAGATGCTGTGCTTGTTAAACCAGTAAAAGCAGTTTGGCTTCTTACTATTGGCTTTATTTATCTACTACAATTTCATTATTGGCTGAATTGCAGATAATATAAAATTTTCCATTATCGGCCAGATAATTTATCTGTCTGATAAATATTGTGCATCCCCAAAAGCAACCCAAATAACAATCGCTCAGACAAAAACACTCAATACAGAGTGAGTCATAGAAAATGGTCCCTTTCAAATCAAACATCGTAAGATATGACTGTTCTTCCAACTGCATTTACAATATGACTCAAACGTAGCACAATCATGTCATGCGACAGGCGACCTCAGTACACTTTAAGAACAAACATCACTGGGACCACTACAGAAAATTGCAAATGAATATTTGATATTCAGGAATTCACATTATAAGCGCTACCTGCATTCAAAAATATAACATGAAACACCACTTCGAAAGAAAAAAAAGTTGGAAAGAAGACAATGAGGCACCGAATTAATGAGCTCTGGTAATCCAATATCTTTTGATGCATTGCCATAGGCCTCATACAGTAGATAATATTAAGTAGCTGTGCACAATAGAGAAGAATCTGTAATATGAAAAAAATCACTCCAATGCATTTTGAGATCAATCACAACATTCCAATTCATAGCACTTCTAAGAACCTCCTACCTGTTTGCGCCTCTCCTCCCACCTTTGCACTACGCACTCTGCATTGGGCACCAGAATACATCCCAGATGGGCAAAGAGAATGTCAAGGCCAGGAAAACACCAAATTGTCAGAGTGCTGCTTGCACTGGTTGTTGTGCTGTGACTGTTCTCAGTCAATCAATTCTGTCATACAGTATATTACGTACTATACATCAACTGTGCATCCATGGTTACGATAAAATCAAAATCAAATAGAAGTGATGTATTAAAGTTCTTCAAGACATCAGCTGTATCTGTCACGACCCGACTCTTGACAAAAGGACAGGAAAGGACGCACACCCACAGCCCTATTATGACCCTATTTAACAATATATGCCCAAAAATTAAATACATTTCTTTGTGGTAATATTAATATCAAAATCCGATCATGTTTTCTTACGTCAGCCAGAACAAACCATTTCATTCATTTACTTTCTGTTTGAACACACCATAAGAGTCCCACTGGCAGAAATAATGGGCTGTCTGGAAGATTGTCTTTTGGCTCCTTATGTGTTTTAGGAAACTAGGAAATATAATATATGCCAGCGGAGGATCACATAATAAATAAAAATAAACATATTGCTCCTCATTGTTTCAAAACTAACTTCTCTATTATCCAAAAGGGCTCAGATTGTACTAAAGTTATTACCTTTGAAGTTGCTCTTCTTCATGTTGATGAACTGAAGGTGCCATCAGTTTTTCTCAAAAAAAAAGAGACAAAAACTTGTTTGTTCTTATTTGTAATGAGAAGAACTCCCAGTGCCTTGGTTTAGCAGCAGGTCAGAGTTGCTGTGCTTTATGTGGGACGATTAAAGCAGCTGAAAACGTTAATTCAGTTTTTTCCGGCTGTTGACTTGTTTCATCGCTTCTTTAAAAAGGTGATGCAAGTCCTGCAGTAGTTGGCGAAGCTGGAGTGAAGAAGATTCTCAGAACAGCAGATACACATTTTTGCCATTTAATTTCTTTTATGGGCTCTCTTATATGATAGGCCTACGCTTTACTGATGATTGAGACTTTAAGCAGTTCAAAAATTAATATGAATGTCAAGCCGATTATGTGAACTACAAATATTCTCAAAAAAACTGGCAGAGTGCTGTTCTGATGCGCTCCGGCAGGACTACACCTATGCTTATGTCTTCTCAGTCCACCTGGTAAAGAATCAGCTATCATTATCATACCAGAAAGTAAAGAAATACTTTTAAAAAACAAAGGCCATTTAAATTGACAACGATATGTATAACATGCAAGACAGTCCGATTCTCTGTGGACATTTAATGTGGCCATAAATTGAGTTTACTGTTACAGTGTACAGAAGATGTACTGTAGCTCTCCATGTGTTAGGGTTAGGTGCAAGCCATTGCACATTCTATTGCATGTCTGTCTGTCCTCTTTCTGAGGTTTCTTCTATTTTTATGCCGGCCATCAACAGCTGTGGCCGGAGGCATTATGTTTTCAGGTTGTCTGTCTGTCCGTCCTGTTCTTGTGAGCACGATATCTCAGGGACACCTTGAGAGAATTTCTTCAAATTTGGCACCAATGTCCACTTGGACCGACGGATGAACCGATTAGATTTTGTTTGTCAGAAATCAAAGGTCAAGGTCACTGTGACCTCACATCAGTCCCATGCCAATGAATGCGATGTCTCAGGAACGCTTTGAGGGAATTTCTTAAAATTTGGCACAAATATCGACTTGGACCAAAGCAGAGCTGGGCAGTTCTATACGCTCACTACGTATGTTGCGTAGAATTGCATATTTTACATTTGAAAATGTATTAAATGTAATCTGGGGGAGCCTGTTTAATGGGCCTGAGAGAGCTGATATAATTAATAACAGTATTATTAAAATGTTTATGCCCAGGCTGTAAAGGGAACCAAAGTTCATCCCAAAGTTAATCTAAAGAGTCCATAGAAAATATTCTGTTCAATAAATATTGTTTATTTATGCCTCATTCTGTTCTGTATAGGTCTACTTATTCTTAGACAGATGGAGCAAACTGTTTCAAAGAAGGGAGTAGTGGGTGCACTGAGGTGTCAGGTGTGACTGTGAGGCAACGGCAAATGGTTTACATGACTCTCGGGTCAGGTAGGCGGGCCCCTTAGCAGAATTTTGTTTTGAGCCCCAGAGAGGTCAGGACCAGCTCTGGACCCAAGGATAAACCGATTAGATTTTTGTGGACAGAGGTCAAAGGTCAAGGTCACCTTTTAAAAAAATGTTGAGTCATAACTCAAGAATTCATGCCCTAGTTATGACGAAATTTCAAACGAATGTCTTAACAGGATAATGAACATGAATTCATTACATTTTATATCCAAAAGGTCAAAGGTCAACTTCACTGTGACGTCATAATATTCTGCAAAAACACTTTTCTAGCCATTATTCAAAACCACAATTTAGGAACAGAAGGGGAGATTGTATAGATTCTATTCTATTCTGTGCTGCCAGGTTTAGGATGTGTGAAGAATCTATGTTTTAGAATTTGGAGATTCTTTGCAGCAACATCTATATTTGAAGCATTGTATTCCACCAAAAGTTTATTTGTTTTGCTGATATTGAGCTTCAGGTGATTGTTGTTGCACCATGTGACCAAGCTCTCTTATCAGTCAGTACAGATATTACATGAGTCTGGACAGACATGGATGGAAATTGCAACTTCACTGGTCTGCAGAGGCATACAACCGAGAGCCAGTAATTCTAGTTTCCCTGTTAAAACGTTGCTAGTTGTTGACACAGTGTATAATGGTATAAGTAAAGTAATGTTAAGAAATTAGTATATCAGGACATTTTTAAAACTCCCTGGCTTTCTGTAATGACATATTTTGTCATAACCACAGTAAAAACAACAAAACTGAGAAACAGTTCTGATAAAAAAAAACAACTGTTTAAACAAATGAGAAAAAGCCCTAATTGTATACAGCTTTCCTCTAACTGACAGTTCCTTCTCATTAATAGAAATTAGACTTTTTTTCTTTTTTCTAATTAAAGTGAGTGCAGCTGTCAGCTTTTAACAGGTCAACAGTTATTTTTCAACGAGCTGCTTCCTGGTCATCACTTGCTGCTACTCACTGAGTCAACCTCAGTGTGACTGCTACAGTGCAGCTGTCACTCAGAGACATGCAATGATTGGCTCTATTGCTACGTGTATCCTTGAAGGCGTAAGTGATTGGCAAAGCCCACTCAAGCAGACCATCAGTCACCTCCTATACATGGGTGACATCAAGCTGTGTGCCAGGAGTGAACGAGACATCGACTCACTGATCCACCTTATGCAGAACAGTAGCGGGGGCAGTGCATCACCTTGGTATATGCCACACTTGATGGTGACTTCTGTGATGGCCTTGCCGTTGGTTTCCAGTGTTGTTTTCCACAGCTACATTGAGTTCTTGATGAAGGTAATCAGTGCCCTGTTAGTCTTGTATACTTCACGGCACTCTGGTATCCAGGTGTGGGACATTGCATCATACGTTTTCTGGTAGTCAATCCAGGCCGTGCTCAGGTTGGTCTGCCTAGTCTTAGCGTCTTGGGTGGTTGCTCTATCAACCAGTAGCTGTTGCTTTGGTCCTCTGGTGTTGTTTTCGATGCCATTGTCAACTTTGCTCATGTGTTGACTCATGTGCCTACTCAACTTAACTGCTATGATGCCTGAGAGGAGCTTCCGTGTTGTGGAGAGGCAGGTTATCGGACGGTAGTTCGAAGGTGCTTGCTAGCAACTCACTCATTTGTGCTGCCAGATGATCATGGAGTGCTGTTAGCTTCGTCCACCAGTAGATGTGGATCATGTCAGGTCCTGGTGCTGTCAAGCTCTTCATGCCTGAGACTTGTTGTTGGATGTCTGCCTTTGTGATGTTGACTCGTTCTTGTTCTGGGAGGTTGCTGTGGTCTCAGATCCACCAGCCACCTGGTGTTGGTGTTGCATGGTGCCTGTCATGGCACCCCTCTGTACCTCTGTTAGCCAACAAACATCTCACTGGGCTTTCTTGATCTTGGCTTCCAATCACCTTCTCCATGGAGGGCACTCTCTACATGCTGTACTCTTGATCTTATACCTAAGTATCTCCAGGATTGCTGTTGCAGTGGACAAGTTCATTGGTTTCTGTGATGGTGGTTGTTGTGATACTTAGTAGGGCTGTGTTAACATCTGGCTCTTCTAGTGGGACTTTGTCTATGAGCTGGGGCATTGTCATCCCGGGATTGACTGTGTTCAGTTTGGCCACAACTATACTACAGAACATATATACACAGAATATGTATACGGTATATACTTCTAGTTTGTTCGTATTCTGTTTGTTGACAGTGAACTACAGAGAACAGAATGAATGATTAAAGAGAGCATTTAACTGTTGCTTCATAGGAAAATCTGATTTACTGAGAATTAATTTTTAAATGAAAGTATTAGTTTATCCCTCTGTTCTCCCCCCCTGCTTCCTTCTTGTCTTTGTAAACAGTATTACCATCATGTTTTGGCAGCCCACCACGGAGCTCAGCATCCATCTCCAGTCTGTCTGTGAGCTGCCTTGTTATCCCGCATGCTATCATCATCAGAGCCCAACTCCCCATTCAGTGCAATTCATCTGAGCCTCCAGCTGCTCCCTCCATGGCCGTACATAATATTTACTCAGTCTGGACCTTGTCCATCCTCTGAATGCAAATGATAGATGTTGTGCTCTGTTGAGGGGAATATCGTCCACGTTTTGCTCAACACAAGGAGGTGGCATGCCAAGCTCGCTTTCTAGGTCAGAGCTTGGTGCCGTCGAGAGCCTCTCGCCCATCTGGAGAGAGGAAAACATGGTGTCCTTCACACAGAGCTGGCTGGCTTCTCCACACTGCAGCTCTGTTCTGCGCATAAGGCTCACAGATATGCCCAATTGATCAACAGGTGGCAACTAAGTACATTTAGTTCTGCTATACTTTTTCTTTTAATATTTTTTGGTTTGTTTTTTAGTAATATTATAAACCAGGAAAAATATCATAACATGACAAAATTGTACAACCATTTCCTGCTAAACTGACAACCTACTGATTACTTTTTTCCTCCGGCTCTGCTCTGTTTACCACCACTCTCCTCAATGTATGAAAAAAAATCTACTTAGTCTGATGAATTACTTTATTCAAATTGAGGATATTGTATATGTGTACAATAATACTACAAGTAAAACAAATTCATTATTAGAGATTCAATTAAAATATTTATTCTGCCACTGATCTCATCAGTCACTCGTCAGAGGGGCATTTTTGTGAAACACATTTTGAGGCAAACCAGAATTACAAAAGAATATTGATTCCAGTTTCATTTCCATTTGTCCAGTACATAGAGATGTCCAGGATGTGTTTAGCCTAGCTGAGCACACGGTGGAATCAGGGGTAAACTGCCTCCATAAGGGAAGAAAACAAACATTTCTAGCTTCTTTTGTGCTGAGCAAAAAGCACATATGCAACAATACAGGTGATCAACATTGTGATACAAAACTGATACAGGTAGTTGTGTAAAATAAAATTAGCTATATGTAAAATTTGCTGGAGATTAAGACAACCACAGATGAATGGATTTATAAAACTCCTAAGTGTATAGACAGGAAACAAAATGTGTTCCCCCTGAGTCAATTAAATATTCTATGAGATATTAAAAGGTTTTGAGATATTAAAAAGTTTGCATAGAATTCAAAATGCTGGCAAACTGTCAACCAGCGTCGGATGTGAGGGGAAAAGTTTTTGTTTTTAAATAGCTAAGTGTGTGTGTGTGTGTGTGTGTGTGTGTGTGTGTGTGTGTGTGTGTGTGTGTGTGTGTGTGTGTGTGTGTGT
>JBBPCS010003225.1:0-12535 GCA_037974645.1 Hollardia meadi
ATCTCTATCTAGTATCTCCATCTAGTATATCTAGTATCTCTATTTAGTATCTCTTATCTAGTATCTCTATCTAGTATATCTAGTATCTCTATCTAGTATATCTCGTATCTCTATCTTGTATTAGTGCCTGCCTTTCCGGACTTCGGATACTTTGCCTGTTTCTCTGGACTTTGGATTTTCGCCTCCTCCCCTTTTGGATTTGTTTGCGTTGTCAGACTCTTCTTACGGTTTTGATCTTGCCTCACCTTTCTGTAAGTCTGTCGGTTTTTTATATGATTAAACTACTGATCTGCATTTCACTCTGCCTCTAGTGTCGTGTCTGCATCTGGGTCCAGGGTTGCAGTCAGTCTGTCCTGTTTCCGTCTCACCATGAGTTCGTCTTTGGAGTACGGCAGCTCCAGCGGAGGACATTTCTCTGACAGGAACTTCTCCCTCTCCTCAGCCTTCACTGTTGATTCAGCCTCCAACAAATTATTCGCCACCACCAGCATACAGCTCTGTGGACAACATCACCATGTGACTAAATGTTCAGAGCAGCATCTCTGCTCCTCCTGACAGAGAATAAAAGTGTTCTTACCTTCAGGGTATGCTTACGCCTCGCAGACAGTCTTTTCCTGCAGATGGAAAAAAAAACATGAATCAGACCGAGTGAAATCAGAGTTCATTACGTTATAAATAAAAATCTGTTTATTATTTGTTTTGTATTATTAAAATGATGCAGTGCAGAAAAAAGACTTTTATAAAATCAATGTTCTATAACAGGAAGAACTGCCAACACACCGACAAAAAGAAAGCGTTTTGAAAAAGAATTATTTTTCCTTCACTCTCACCTTTTTGTTATACAATAAATTAATTCACTTTGGTATTTTAGGTATGGGGCTCTTCACCTTATTAAACATGATATCATCACTAATGATAATGAAATAGTGATAAACAAAACAAAGAGTCGATTCATCCACCAATCTTCTAAAATTGTTATTTTATAATAAAAAAAATCTTTAGAATTCTTTATAAGATAAAAAGGAAAATTTTAATCTGCATCTGGATTTACATCAAAATGGTGGCAAACGATTAAGGGATATATTTTTCTTTTTTGAATTCAGTGCTGTAGTTAATGAGAAGATATCAAATGTTCAATAAGATATAAATAAAATCTAGAAGATCTACAACTTTTTATTGTACTAAAAATCACTTATTCTTTGGGCCACTGACCTAAATTTCCACCAAATCTTAATCTGTTAACGATATTGTTGAGCGAGTACTCGGCTGAAACGAGTAATCCAGGTACTTTTTATCTTCCAAGTATCTTCTGAGTAAAATGTGTCAATATCTGTACTCCTTGAAATTAATCTAAAATTTGTTCTGTAAATAGTTCTCTGTTCAAAAACTTTGATCTGACGCTGTTCTATTTTTCTTAAGTTTTCTGATAAATCAAAAACAAATCTGCTCTAAGCACCACCCACGTCTAGTTAAAGCCCCGCCCATCCCAAGGGTGGATACGGATCATTTATTTGGTAAACAGATACAAATAATGACGACTATAAGAGACATCCTGACATGTAACAAACAGAACAATAAATGGCACATTTATGCATTTCAAACTCACTCGGTGGCCATTATAGCTGCAGGATCCTGATGTTATCTGGGAGAAAAACACAAAGGAGAACATTATGATAACATAATACTTAATAAAACGGCTGAAGTGACACATGACCCCCCCTCTCTTATATTCTCCAGGCATCACTTCATACCAAATGACTCATATCCTACTTTCAATTGTTCTGAAATGATCTTCTCACAATGAGTCAGTTTCACTGTGGACTTACCTGACAGAAATAATATTAATGAATGGGGTTTTCTTCCTGGCTAAAGACGCTAAACTTTTAGTATTCTTGAATTTGACGTTTCCGTCGTGATTTACTGCTCACAGCAGAAGTAAAAATATCTGGAAATTGTTGACAAAGTCTGTGTCTGAGCTAAAAAACACATTAAACTCTTTACTTTCAACTGTTCTGCTTTATATTTGTGGCCATCCTTCTAATTCCTGCTGCACCTGTCTCACATTTCATGTTTGGCTCGTGTTAATTCTATCTTAAGACATCATGTTAATTCCAGGAAATTTCATGCAGATGAACTTTGTAACCCAGCCATGTTAATGCCTAAATGACCAGACCACTATTTTTAGCAGCGAGGCTCTAACACGCTGTGGTCCAACACTGTGGTGCAGTTAAATATCTTAAATAACTTCTGGATAGATCGCCATGAAATGTGGTTCAGACATTTACGACCAACAGAGGACGACTCTCATAAAGCTGTTCTTTTAGCGCCACCAACTGGCCGACTTTTTACTTCAAGACAGGACACCTCTAAAGCTGATCACTGAAATCCTAAGGTGAACTTGGAGGCTAATACTAACATGCTAACACTTGCATGCCAACATGCTATTTGTTAACATGTTGCATTTGCTAAATTTTGCAAGTTAGCATAATATGTTAAATGTATATGCTGTGTTTTGGACATGTACCATGCATATTAAGATATGGTAACATGCTAAATGTTACATGCTAAAAGTTAGCATTATAGCAAGCTAAATGCTATTAAATGTGAGATTTTAGCATGTTAGTATAAATGCTATGGCAGGTAAAAACTTCATGACACAACAGTTCTAAAACTGACGGCCAGCCTCAGTGGTACTTTAAGCCTAATGCTACCTTAACATGCTAACACTAGCATGACTAAAAGTTAGCATGAAAAAATCTAGCCAGTTGAAATTAGCACAATAACATAAGTAGACATACTAAATTTAGTATTTTTAGAAAACCAACAGGCTATTGTGCTACATTAGCATATTAACATGCTAAAGGCTAGTGTTAGAGCATCAAACATTCTGTTTTTTGGCATTGCAGCCTCTTTACACTGTACCTGCTGATTGTCATCTTTTACTCTCTCGACTGTTAATCTTTATTTGACATTAATGCTGACAATTCTCTGAAATATTGTGCATGTTCTCAGATTAAGTTTTAATTGTTCAGGAAGTTTTGTTACATTTATTCATTCAGTATAAGTCAATATTATTTACATACCGCACATGTAGAGTAGGTTTAGACCATACTCTTTAAAAAAACCCTGCCTGTTAGAAGGCAGAAGCCTCGGCGCAGACCCGACTCGAGGTGAGTGAAACCTCCTGAAGAGGTAAACATGTTTTAGGCTGTTTTGTCATTATTGCACAGTAATGCAGTAGTAAGTGCGTGATTGATAGATTTAACAACAGCTACACAATTTTAAAAATGTCAGACACATTCAGTGTGAATGATGAGCTAAATAAACCAAATCTCACATTTCATGTCCTGAGAGCAAAGATTAGCTTCTGTTCCACACTCATCAACACGTTTGATAAATGAGCTTTACAAGCTGCAGTATGAACACAGCAACAATCACTGCATGAACACTCTGACGTCACTCAGGTTTTCATTCACAACAGCTCCTGAACATGAACAGGTCGACCGTCCACACCGCATATGAACAACTTTAAAACATGATTCTTTCAACCCCATATCGCTTATACATTTTGAAATGTTCCTTTGTATTGTTAAGATGGAGAAATCTCTGACAGCTGAGCAGAATAAATCTAAACTATCTGCCAGCGATGGAAGAAACACTGACCTGAAGTAAAAGTACAGAAGTATACTTAAAGTATCAAATTAAAAGTACTTGTTCTTCAGTAAAATACTGATGCATCTATGTCGGAGCAGCATTTTACCAGCTGGAAGACTTTGAGGCCACTTCCAGGGGTATTTGGGGGCCCGACAGTCGCTGCCTGAGTTGTTTGTTTAGGAGCTGTGATGGAGCAGCGGATTAAGACTCTATTCCTGGAGCCACAGCTGTTCCTAACATCTTCATTATGGAGAAAACAAACTGACAGCAGGCTCGTCTTGAAAGAAAAGACATCTGACAACCACTGCAGGAATCCTAAAACACATAGCTGGCCCAGGAACAAATGGTCGTCATCTGTAAACCAATAATAGGCGGGGGCGTATCTCCAGGGACGACAAAGTATTTTAGGACACTCGAAACTCTGAGGACATAACAACGAGTTATTCTGGAGATGGAATAATATCTGCAGGGTTAAATTTTCATCTTAAGTGTGTGTGTGTGTGTGGGTAAGGGATTGTCTCCAGAGGGAGGCTGGAAGGGTTCGCAGTAACACAACACCACAGAACATCCCTCGGACGGACAAGATGTTAGAGCATATCGCAAAAATAACTCGCAGTTGTGCTGACCTCGTGTGTGTGTGTACGGTCCATCGGCTTCACGCTGACAAACACACACAAGGTTTAAATTCGGTGCAGAAACGAGAATCTAAAAGAGGAAAAAAAAAGATCCAAAAAAAATGGCCAAAAACCGAAAGAACAATCTGTCTTAAAAGCTCCTCTACTGTAGGAATCTCGGCAAAAGACGAATTAAACCTTTGACGGTGCTTAAACATTTGAATGCTCGTGAAGAAAACTAAAGTAAGTCTAAACTAAGTCTAAATTTGGTGGGCGGGGATTAAAGCGAAGCGTTAAGTAAAGACAGAGACTGAGGTTGGCAGCCGAAGCAGATTAGACCAGACTTTCCTCCGAAGCCCTCGGCGCTGACAGGAGGATAAACACTGACGGATTGATTTTCAGGTTCATGCCTTGTAGTGGTGTTGCCTTTCAGCGCGCCACATCACCACACCGTTCATCATCAAACGCAGCAGACCGAGCTTTTCCAAAAACTACTCAGGACACAAGAATAAGAGATGTAACAATGAAAGAAACAGGAAAGAACTTGACATATTTTCTGTACAATTTCTTATATAACACTAAAAGTATATTAAATTAATCTAATAACAATGAAACGTCAACTAAAGTGTGTAAATTGCTAAAACACTAAATTAGCATTAAAGAAATTCCAAAAACATCGAACAACCACGAAGCTTTGGCATCTTACTGTCGCTGCAAACTGATCAAACCTTCCTAAAGAAAACCAGTCAGTCACAGTCTACAGTCAACATGAGTCAGCATCAAATATTCTTCAAAAGATCAAAAAACACAACAAAGATTTCAACTTAAACCTTCCTCTCAACAAACAAAACATAAATTCCTAACAACCGCACCGCCAAGATGAATTACAGCTGCTGCCATGCAGAGAGTGTTCATGCAAACACCCGGAATATTCCAGCATCAGAGTTCTTACTTTGACCGAGCAGAGTTCGTCAGCTTGTTGGAGTCACCGAGACACAGACTGAGTCCCAATCAGGCCAAGTGTTAAGAAGGTATATATTGCAATCTGTGATAGCCCTCTAAATCCTCCACTTTCTCTTTATGGAAGTGGATTACCGGTCAAACCAATGAGCTGGCAAGGTCATGAAATACAGTACAGTGTCATCAGCCCCCTCCTCGGCTCGCCTCATTATAAATAACCCGCCCTTTAAGATTCTTATCTCTATTATCTTGTGCCATCGAACTTCTGACGGACAGAATGCAGGAAAGTGATTAAACCACAGATTAACGAGGTATTTTAATACATTAATACAGTTAATTTACATACAGACAGGCATCAATTATAAATTTGATATATATAGCAAAATGCTCACTAACACGCCGCTGGATGAAATGTGTCACGATATCGATGAAAGATACAGCAGAGATTAATTAATACACTATGATTCATTTATTTTCATATGAGCTAAAATGATTTGTAGGTTAGTCAATTTACAGAACATTTTAATATTTTATGTTGTAGTTCAGGTTTAGAGCTTTCTACTGATATCAGACTGTTTCCAGTCCAATCCATGATTGAAGAGTTTGATCAGAACTGAACATTTATGCTTATTTTCCCCTCTGATGTAAAATAAAAACCTTGAAATGTCTCAGATAAAAGTCAATAACTGTTTGCCTCTATATTAAAATAGCTCAAATCAAACTTCAGACTAGATTTTGGTAATGGAGCAATGATTTTCTTGATGTTTGGATAAAGGAAAGAAAGTTGAACTCATTCTGTGCTGTTGCAGACCAGTGGTTCAGGAACAGCCAAATACATGAAACGTAAAAAGAAAACTGTAAGACAGTAACAGATGGCTTCTTGTTAATGTAAAGGGTCAAAATCATATAAATCTATACAGTTATTGAGTCTGATGAAGGCCAAAAACAATATATATATATATATATATATATATATATATATATATATACACACACTTACATGCGCTTACAGCCACATTATAGCATGCAATAAACCATTTGAGAATGTACTTCATAATGCTAAATGAGGGAGGTGGTGGAGTGTTACCACAGAAATATTTAAGATAAAAGGTCAAAAACAACAACAACAAATTATTTAATAAAGTACGTCACTTACCTCAGATCTGTTTCTGGGTGACGACATCTGTGGTTCACAGAGTTCATTTAAGGCAGCAAATTCTTTGTGGTCATTATTCCTCTCCGTGTCACCATAAAATCACGGCCAACGTGTCCATCGATGAGGTGCTGAAGATGCCACCTCTCGCTGGGAGTTTTAAGCTTCAGTCGGTCTGTCTGACACCATTAGACAACAACCAACCAAAAAGACTCGGCCTGTAGCTCAGTGTTAGATTGTGTTCACCGAGTTTTAAGATTCCCTCAAACTAAAGAGAAGACGCAGCCATTAATGTCTATCCTCCAGCTGTATCCATCCTCATCTTATTCTAAAAAAAAAAGATCATGACATTGAAAAGTTGTCTGACGGTCCCTAAATGATACTGTTGACTGATGAGATACACTATTCAGCTCTAAATCCTGGAAGTCTCCGCCCTGTTAGCCCTGTTAGCTAGTATTTGTCACTTAAAATATGTTACTTTATGGACAGGCTGGTCGGTTCAGTCACCATGTTGAACTGGTTTCTGAACTCCAGAGGAAAATATTTATTATATATGTATTTATTTATGCCTCTAATTGGGAAGTTTTGTTTTAGACACATTAAAATTAATAAGTTCTCTCTCATGATCCTATAAGACCCGTGGTGTTCAGTTGTTGTTACGTCCGCCAAGGAGGCCACCCGTGTCTGTTTGTTGGTTTGTCAGCAGGATTACACAAAAACTACTGAATGGATTTCCATGAAACTTGGTGGAAGGATGGAGCATGGGCCAAAGAAGAAGCCATTCAATTTTAATGTGGATCTGGATAGAGGGGCGGATCCAGGAATTTTTTATCTCTTTCTTGAACACGTTGTCATTAATATTCCTGTGAATAATTCATGGATCTTGATTTAAAAATCAGGCATATTTAGAGGGCTGGTATCTATGAGTGTGTACGGTTTAATGCAGATCCAAATAAAACTTCAGATCTAGTGGATTTAAACATGTTTTCATAGGGGGGTAGTCTTTTCCTGCTGCTGTACAGTAACAAATAGAAACCTGCAGCTAGCACCAATGTGTAGCTAAGCTAATATGGATTCAGTAAGGTGCTAACAGAGAGTCACCAGCTGCTGCAGTTGGTGCTGAGGCTTCAATCAGAGGGATGTTGGGCCTTGGTGGAGGTATGAGCTCTACTGAGTGACATTTTAGTTTTAATATTGTTTTTATATAAATCCATGTAGGCAAAATAAAACCTCTCCTTCAGCAGGTGTTGCTTGTTTATTCCGTCACAGTTTCTACAGCTTACAAGGTAATAAGAAAAATGTTTTGTGCTATTTAAATTTTGTGGTTTAACCAATTAGTGAAAACAGGAATTAAGAGTGCTGCAGGTTTATTAAGAGCAGATGAAGTTATTTAAGCCTCTGCCTCAAACATCTTCTTCCTCCCGTCCATGCCTGATTTGTCTTCAATGTTTTTACGCCAGTCACCGACGTCACGCAGTTCCTTATCCTGAAAACACCAAGACAAGCAAAAATGAGAGCTGGACCAATGGTTAATGATAAAGGTACAATTCAGACAATTCATCTAATCAGATACACATTTATGCTAATATTAGTTCATGTAAATAAGCAGTAGGTGGCGCCAACTAATCCAGTCCTATTAAACTATTAGAGAAGAAGAAAACACAACGAGATGACAGCATTAAAGAACACCAGAGAAAAACCTGAAATGGTGGACATAAGACATTTCTGTTTGTTTCATGTGAGGAAGGTTACAGCGTTGTCTTCGCTCCTCACAGATCTGATCAGTAAGGTGCGGTGAAATCAAGACCACGGATCCAGCCTCGGAGGCGGGGCCCTGTTCATTCCTATGAAAGTTGCTCAGTGGCGCATGAAGCAAAAGACTTCCCAGGTCTAAAATGACCCGGATCTTCCTCATTGTGGGGCCCATAGAGCAGGCGCACCAGAGACTCCCGCTGGTCGAGCGGCTAACTTCCAGATTAGCACTAATTTAGGAAGGGGATTAAATAATTTAATCATGTGGCTCATTTCGCTCAAGTCATTTCGCGTGGGTATCCACCGTTTTACGGCAGTTTCTTTCACAATGTTAGCTTATGGGAAAAAGTCTTTTCAGGCCCCTGTGCATCATGTGACGTTGTAATTACACAGTTTGGCCACTATGTCAAATTGGCTTGACCGAGATGGTTCACTGGCGAGTTACTTCCTGTATCTGTGTCACATGCTTTCGTCACTGCCCCGCCCCTTTAGGAGACCAGCGTCCGGTCCTGAGTCTATTCAATCTTATGGGAGAACTGAACGTGATCACAGATTATGACCGTTTTTTCACAAACCACATGTTTTCTGAACATTCCGACACTAAAATGTCATTTTTCAGTCAGACAAATGAGGAGAAAATGAACTTTGTTGGAGACCTGTCTCTGCCTCAACAACACACTCTGAGATCTGGAGATCTGGAGCGAGCAGATAAAAACCAGCAGTAAAATAAAGAGCAAACATTAAATTTATTTCTATCTTGTATTGTATTGTTTCTACATGGACAAACTATAGTCCTCAGTAATGTGTTTGTGTTAAAGATGACCAGGAGAGAGACCACGCCCACTTAGGAGACAGGAAGTGTGGACCACCTATCTACCTACCCTCTGTGATTCAACACAGCAGCAGTCTACATTAGCTAAATCAACAAACACGTGGAGGCAAGGCTCGGCGGTAAAGCTTACCCGGATCTGATTGGGTGAATGAAAAATAAATGTGATGTAATTTCAGCATTTCCACACAAAAAAAAGGTGGATGGAAGCGCACCTGTAGACATGTCATCGTCTTTGTTTTGTACACTTAATCCTCTGACTAGCCCTCACCTCCTCTTTCACCTCCTTCTTGACCTGCTTCAGGTTGGCCCTCAGGTCCAGGTTGACCGTGTGTTTGGAGCCCAGCAGAGCTTTCAGCATGGCGTCAGCAGACATGCGCACTTTCTTCAGGACGGGCTTCTTGAACTTTCCCATCAGGTCCTGAACTTTGATCTTCAGGTCGTCAATCTGTAAAGTGAAGAGGCCACGATGAGGAGTCTGAAAACGGCTCCAAAATGCCACCAAACGTTTGATAGGAAGTCATCAGGAAGGCGATATTTACAACCTAGTACAGCCCTAGTACAGGAGATAATGACTGAACTTTCATTTTTGGGTGAACTGTTCCTTTAATGACAGCCAAAAGACCAGGTTTATGGTGACGGACCCACTGAAGGTTCAGCAGGGTTTAATCTCGTTCAGTTTACCTCCTTGTTGGATTTATTGACTTTCATCTCCAGGTCGTATCGCTCCTCGTCGATCACGTCGATCTTGCGGTGGATCTCCCTGCACAGCTCCTGAACACAAACATCAGCCATACGTCACAGTTGGACCCATAATTATTCATACAATATCAAAATCTAAATCTAAAGTAAAAGGTTTGTCGTGCACTCGCTGACGGTGTATTACAGGACGTACCTGCAGCTCCTGCATGCTCCTGGGCATGGACACAAGAGGACAGTTCTCAGCCATGTACCTCTCCCTCTCCTCCTCTCGCTCCCTCTCCTCTTCCTCCAACAAACCTTTGGCAATGGACAGCATCAAACTCTGCCAGACGACACATAAAGGCACATACCGATGAACAACGAACATTTGTAGTTGAGTCGGAGCAGCAGCAGGTTTCTCTCTGTTCATTGCTTTGGAAAATCTTATGACTGAAAAGTATGGTACACTGTAAAACACTGAATCCTTTACCTTCAGATGATGCTTGCGACTTGAAGACATCTTTTTCCTGAAGGGTTTGAGAAAACATCAATTTGTTATGACGGATCTCTGATTCAAAATATTAATTTCATAACTAAACCAACATGCAAAGAAAAGTGACTTGATTCTAGAAGTCCTCAAATCAATTGTTTATTTGAAACATGAAAAAGAAAAATTGAAAACCCTGTATCAGTTCATATAGACTTATTTTAATAAAAATATTTTGCAGTGCAAGTATTTAAACACAAAGCTTTGTTCATTGATTTTTATCACTGCTGTGCAGACACAGATTTCAGCTCATTTCACATATGAAAATCAACTAGCAGTGGCCTCATTGAGCTTTAGATACATAATCCATCTCAGGGAACATTTACTTGTGATAGCTGCAAGAAACAGCCCCACCCGCAGGAAAGAACGGCCCCTGAAAAGGTCCAGTGAACCCTGTTGTTATCGACATCATCGTTCTCACAGCTGGTGGTGTCGGCTCCTTCACTGACACTAGCTACCTCTTAGCTTGTAACGTTAGCTGTAACATTAACCTCCTAGCTAACATTCGCCTCTTCAGCCTGTCTGGGAGCAGCTTTCTGAGCTGACTGAAAAAAGTTGACATGACACTATAATTCGGTCTAAAGCCTTTATCACCTTTATTAGCTTTATCTCTTCTGCCAACATGGATTTCGTGTTCTGGAAGAAATCCACTCCAACATTAGCTCGTAGTTTATAGTTTAGATCGTTCATTTTCTCAGGTCACGGCTGCGGTTCATTTTGATGTTTGCTACAAAAAATGACTCATAGCATTGTCAGAAAATTATTAAACAGGCTTCATTTTACTGAAGCAATAATAAATAAAAATGTTTATTTCTGTTGTTTTAATGACAGTGTTTCGGTTTAAAATAAAATTTGGTTATCATCTCTGATATTAGGATGAAAATGATTATTTTTATGATCTCCTTTTGACCCCCCAGGGGCTGGGCCCCAGAAAGCTCCCCCCCCCCCCTTTATGGGCGGCCCTGGCAAGAAAGGATGATCTAAAATCTCTCCGATAATCTCTTGAAGAACGCGCTGACATCTGAGAGTCGACAGCTGCTAAACAGCATTATATTTAATGTAGGAAACTAATTTTCACTGTGCTTTTCACAGCATCCACATTTTACAACAGCCCATGAATGCAACATGTTGTTGCATTAGATGGATCCTTGAATTTTCAAACAGGTCAGCAACAAGAAAAAAATGGAACTAAAAGAGTGTCTGGTGGAATATATGAACTATATAATTCCCCAAAGACCTCACTCATCACTGGAGCTGACTGTGAGGAAGAAAATAAATAAATAAATATCAGACATCTGCAATGACAATGTTTTGTTTTTTTTGTTTGTTTTTTATGGTATCTGATATCTTTGACCCGGTTTTATTTTCAGGAAAAAAGGTAACATTTGGCTAAAAACCTGCCCACTGACCATGAAGTTCTGCATGATGAACCTTCCTCTCGGTGCCTGAATGCTTAACGTTATGTAACATCCTATTTCACATAAAATAGCCTCTACAATTCTTCCATTTAGATAATATACAGTATTTTAAATACTTTTTGAAGTCTATCTTCAGTGTTACAGGTTCAAAATAAAATATACATGAACATGTTGTACTCACTCCGACATCTTGCCGTTTGTTTGGCTTCAAACCTGCAGAAAAACAGAATTTTTGTGTTACAGTTAGGGCACACAAACATAATAGCTATCAAATTTTCATTCATGGTCATTAATCAGAAACAAAAAGTCATGAACTGTGTGGTGTACAGCGAACACGGAATACGAGGTGAAGGACTGGAATGCTTCTGGCTGATCTTTCCAAAATAAAAACTCCACTTAGAGGAAACGTGAGACCAACCGAGAGCATTAGCGGATTGCCTTGAGGAAAAATCTGTAGTCTAAATTAGGACAAGGATCTGGGCTTCAGTTGTCCCCCCCTGGGCATCCCTCTTATGAAAGGTCTGTCTTCTGGAAGATTATAAGGAAACACTTGATATCTCCTCTGTTGATACAAACATCTCTGACATGATATCCATCTCCTCTGAAAATAGAGACAGTGCAGAATGATCACTGCGTCCAAATGGAGAACACAGAACTCAAGCTTCTCCACTGTTTGCCAAAACGTCTCAAAGACGTCACAACGATTTCTCCACTCTGACATACAGAATATGTGAATAAGTGAAACCAGACGTGTCGTGAATTTTAACAGAGAAACTAAAAAGTGTCATTTGAAATACATTTGAAAATCACCAAACGTGTTCTGCCACTACTAGCTAACATCTGCCACAGGTAGCTAACGTCTGCCACTACTAGCTAACGTCTGCCACTACTAGCTAACGTCTGCCACAGCTAGCTAACGTCTGCCAC
>JBBPCS010003226.1:0-12535 GCA_037974645.1 Hollardia meadi
GCAGGTAGAGTGGGGCAGACGTGAGGTGAATGGAAATTTACTAGAAACAGATCTGACAGAGAGTGAATCATGACACACACAGCATTGAGGAGGTTTCCAGAGCCATCACAGTGTGAAACTCATCCACACCTGGAGCTTTGCCACTGAGGAGCTTCTTACCTACTGTATACCTCAAAGACCTATGCTAGGGATATCATTAAGGATTCCACCGAATCTTCAAACTTTCACTACTCCACAGAGGACTCGTTGGTCAGTTCAGGAGCTGCTTTTCTTTTGTGAGTGGCTTGTCGTTTAGACAGAACTTCCCTAAGGAAAATTGAAAGGCCTTCTCTATTTTGGCTTTTTGTTTTGGTGACCACTGAAACTGCAGTCCTTATGGCCTACCAGTACTTTTGTGCTGCTTTGAGACCTCAGGACCAAACAAGCCTGAACGGCCTCCTCAATCAGCTTGATGGCCTCCTTCACTGTGGTCCACCAGTAGGTTCTCAGATTGTCGCCACGACAGGCACAGACGACCTTTTAATCAACTCAGAGCAGCAGAATTTGGCAACAAGTCACCCAGAAGGAGCCTTATTGTTAAATAAACACCAGTAAGACCAGTACGAGACTGGTAGACAAGAACCATTTTTTTAATGGGTTACTGGTTTTAAGTACTGTGCATGTTAATTGTCATCTGATGTACTGTATTTCCTCCAGAAAAGCCTTTAGCTTGTCCAAAATGATTATGGTTAATCTTTTAACTAGGCAAAAAGAACAAAGGAGCAACAGTTTTGGTCACTTTGGGGAGCTCCATACTGTATATTCATTTTTGACAATAAAATTGTATCCCTTGCATTACATGTTTCCACTTAAACTTTAAGCCACAAAGTAATCTGTTTGTAAACTAAACTTGTTAGTACTACCGTTTTTAGATCAGTTCTTCCCATTTTCTTGATTAATTATGACAATGTAAGCTTAAAAGAAAGACTCTTAGGGTTTTTGGCAGTTTAAAACATTCTCATTCTCAGAGTACTAAAAATGTGTCTCTCCTCCTTCATTATTTCACATTTGCTTCTTATGCTGACTGTAGACTGTGTTGAGTTTTCAAGCTTTCAACCTGAATTGTCAAACCTTTATGGGCACTTAATTAGTGCTAAATTAAACACAGGTGCACTGAAAAGGTCAACCAGTTTAGCCTATGTTAAAAACATGTTGACAGGGCCAGCATCAATTACCTGATTAATGCTCTTTTTCAGGCAACTATCAGCACATATCATGTCATCATTTCATAATTCATAAATTTTTCTTAAACGTTTTATTTATGTAAATGGTCCAAAAATGATAGATGGACTGCAGTTATATAGTGCTTTTGTAGTCTCACTGAACACTCAGCACTTTACACTACAAGTCAGCATTCACACATGCATTCATACAGTGATTACCTTGCAAGGTGCCACCTGCTCATTAGAAACAGTAACCATTCACACACTGATGGCACAGCCTCAGGAGCAAGTTGGGGTACGGTATCTCACTCGGGCACACTTCGACACGTAAATCGCAGCACCAACCTTTCAATCACTAGACGACCGCACTTAAAAAAATATTTCTATTTAATTTGAGTGTTTTCTAATTTCTTAATATGGTGTTTTTGAGAAATACTCATATTAAGTGTGATTGAAGATTTGAGGCATAATATAGCAACAGATGGGGAAAGCTTACATACACATTTATTAGTGACAAGTGACAAGTTCAGTTTAGTAAATTGCGCTGCAAAAGAGTATTTTATGTTTACCTATTGTGTTTTTTAAACTTGACAAAATGTCGTCCTTAAATCCACCCACACTGTTATTCATGGCAGCATTAATCTGTGATATTCAGTATATTCCAGGAATTATGTTGTGAAAATTTTTTAATTACTTTTTGGTGTAACCCCTTCACTAGATTTGCAGTTATACACAGAAAATACATGACCGCCTACAAAACAGGCCCACTCACTACTGGTAAAAAGGTATGAACACTGTAAATCCATTTAAAGGTCTGCAGTGTTAAAAAAAACTATTTTGTCTGGATTATTGTACTTATTACACACTAAATATACAGTATATTAACCATTATGAATCTGCCACTACTGTATAAGATTTGAATAGAATCCTAAAACTTAAGATTCAAGATTGAAAATCATCAAAAACATCTGGTCATTGTGTGAAAACGTTTAGCGAGTGCAGCATGTATTGAGAAAAAATGACAAGTTTGTCATAAATATCTCGTTAGTCGTTGCGTGGTTATCATGCATCTCCTGAGACCTACTGTATTTCTGGAGCTATTGGGGCATCCTCCTATTTCAAACGGTTGTTGAAGGATTGAGGCTACCTTAGAGTATGTGTGAAGAGATGAGAAAGGCCGGAATCTCTAAATACCCCATTTAAATGCATTTTGAGAAAAAGATAGCAGAAGGTGCAAAAGAAAGGGACAGATAGCGAGGTAGACGGATGGTGGAGCATACTCTAAAGGACAGCAGAGTGGAGAAGGCAGAGTGTGTTTTTCAGAACGGTAGAGAGAAAAAGAACGAGGACAGGGAGGGAGAGAGATGGGCCTGATATTGAGCCCCTCTCACTCATAAATCCTGAAAAACTCAGAACGCACAGATACTCTTCTGCCTACATCTTTCTTTCTGACATTATTGTTGTTCCTTTCTTTGATATTGAATTTGGATGCTTAGTGTTAGCTCTTAATGATCAGGATACATTTACTGTTATGATTATTGGTATCGGCAAATAAAGGCTTTAAAATGAAATATCAGCATTCGCCCTAAAATGAATGATTTCTGTTGATACGACCAATACAATTAAGCTCTAATAATGTTTCTTATTTTGTGAATGTGCACATTTTGAAAGGCACTATTTGTCTGCATCTGCCAGTGGGCCATCAAAATAAGGGTTGGCATAATAATATGTTAATTCTACAATAAGAGAGACTTGATGTTCTCTGCAGGGAAAAAAATGTATATAAATCAAATATTGGCATCGACAATCGGCCAAAATGAGTTGGAAAATATCACCAAAAATCCAATGTCGTGCATACCTATTTTACTGCTCGGTATCGCTCATTTTTAGTCTAATCAAATCAAAAAGATATGATTTAAATAACTTTCATCACTATAATCCATCCAAATACACTGCTTCACTCAGAAACATGTCATATTTTGTACAGATAAAGGCAGTCTAACTGCAGTCTTACTGACTCTTTAAACCAAACCACCAGGAACAGTGCTGGAGTGAAATTTATAAAACAGTGTAGGATCCATATTAAAAGTTTATGTGCACACTAAAGCCAAAAATGGTGTGTGCCAAAAAATATTCAGATTTGCAGGAAATGTTCCCTTTATAAGTCACAGTCCACCTGGAAATGTGCACACGTGGATCATCCTCATATTCTGCCCTCTACACACCCACATTCAACCATAAATGGTCAATGCAAAGTGCCTCATGAATGTTTATGCATAGAAACGAGCCTGCTGATCGATGGTTTTTAATGGTGAATCATGGTAACTGAGGAAGATGAAGAAAGGGATTTTTTTTTTGACACAGAAATCACAGTGCTTTTGAGTGAGGTGGAGGTTAGAGACCACATGTTGTAAATTCCTTCCATGTAGTCCCTGAGCACTTCGAGCACAGTCCTAGTCTGCACATCCATCATGCAGCATTGCGCACGAGTGTCACAGCAGTATTTATATGTTAACAGCGATCGGCAATCGACTGACTGCTTCACAACTTTCCAAAATGATTGCAACAGTCAGACGTATCTCCCACCCTGGAATATCATTTGAAAATGGTAGTTTGATCGATGAACACTGTTTATTTAGTTAGTGAAGTTTTGTTTTGGTGAACTTGGCCTGCATTTTGATTCAGACTCATAATCACGATGTGTAGTGTAATGACATTGTCGTTGGCTCTGTTTCGATACTTCAGACAGTCCATATGTGCAGGTGATGAAGATGTGTCAGGTGAGGTGACTGAAGAAGGCAGAGTGTGTGTGTGGCAGCCACCGCGCTGTCTCCAGTGCGCTCTGTGCAGGGCTGCCCCTGGCCAAATTGGGGCCCTAAGCGAAATTTTGTTATGAGGCCCCCCCACGCACATCACAAAAGATACAATCTAGGTGCTGGAAAGAAGTGAAATGGACAAAAAGAGTCCACACACTAGAAACTGCTCCCAAAGCCCTTCCTCAGACATCATCTGCTGCGTCTGTACCTGAGGAGCTGCTGGTTGACAGCCCTGGTGGTGTAGTGGATGCTGCCTCTTTGTCTGCTGGTGCCTCCCTTTTTGAAATATTTCAGCATTGACCCTGTTAATTCAAGAAATGCAGACAAGAAATCCATCATACAAGCAGACTTAAGATAAGTTTTGGTCTTAATGGTACACCACAGAATGAAAATAATGAAAATACTAGCCTCAAAAAAATTAAAAGGTAATTAATGCAACTACTAATACTACTACTAATAATATTAGTGTATATATATATATATATATTTTCCTCTTGCTTGCGCCAGATTCAAACTGTCTTTTCATTGCCATCTCTTCACCTGCTCTGGTGCCCGGCTCTGAGCAGTGATTGGTCAGATGTTGACTGTCAATCATTGCAGCGATGCATGCGGTAGATGACAGACCTCCTTTCTCTCCTATCAAAATCAACTGACTTGACTTGGAGCGTGCAGGCCTCGCGAGCCCTTGGCTTGGGGGCCTCGTGAACTGCTCACGCCGGGGACAATACAGCACGCAGAATTGCGCCGCATTTGTGCATAAAATGAGGCCCCCAGCCCAACATGAGCCTACGCAAAGCACGTGTTCTGCGTTTAGGGAGGGGTGGCCCTCGGTGTACCGCCAAAATGATTTTGAAACTGTGTGTGTGTGTGTGCAGGAGTACAACCAGTGGTGTGTGGTGGAGTCTTCAGGTCAGGACAACATGAGCCTTTTACCAGGAAAAGCCAAATGCTACAACTTCAGCTTTGTAGCGAAGACTGAAGACGTTGGCAAGAAAATAGAGGTAAGGCTTTGTGTGAAAGAGAGAGAGAGAGGAAGAGACAGAAACATTGTTAGTGACTGTGTGTTTTTGGGTATACACATTTAGATGACAGGTATTGAGGTGATGCTGGGCAGTGACAGCGGCCGCTGTGTGTTTGTGAGCTGGAGAGGGGCGGGTGGAGACGGGGCCTCTACGCATGAAGCCTTGCAGGCTAGTAGGTCATCACGTCGATGGGGTCGGTGCATGGAGGCACATCAAGAGCTGGACTGGGACAGCCTGACCATGCAGCACAGTACCATGTAAGGCTTTGTTCAGACATAAACACAATTCTAGTCTTCCTGTAAAAGTCCTCACATTATCTGTCAGATACTCCACGATCATATCTTGTCCACACTGCACCAACAGAAATGTCAACTTATCGCCTTCTTTGTTCCTGCTTGTTATTTAGGATCATCTCCAGAGTCCCAAAGATTTCGGTTGAGCTGAGCCACCAGCCCCCTGCACTCAACAATGAAATGTACTGCATCGGCCTCACTGTCCAATCACAGGAGGAGGGCATGGCAAAGGATGTCAAGCTGACAGCTGGCCTCAAACCAGGTACACTGATGCCACTATAACCACAAATAGTTGTTTTTATATTTCTGTTTGTGTAGAATAAATAAAACATTGTCGTTGGTGAGCTTTGTACAGAGCAAGGGTAGCTGTTTCTTTCTGCTTTTAGTCTTTATGCTAAGCTAGGTTAGCCACATGAGAGTGACATCAATCTTCCTCATCTCACTCTCAGATAGAAATGACATTGTTCCCAAATTGTGGAACTATTTCTTTAATTTTACGGCAACAACATGAACAACAGTATTATAATAGAGTCCTCTGTGAGGTTTACCAGATAACTAAGCTTCAATTACAATCATTTGGAATAGTTAAATTGCTGTTATTTACAATGTATGGCATAACATCAGTGTATAGTTGATGTTTTTTGTCTGTTCAGGCCAGGATGCAAATCTAGGCCAGACCACACATGTGACACTGGATGGCTCAAAAGTTTGTGACGATGCGGCGCCTGCCCTGCTCCCTGATATACCTCTAGGAGATCTGAAACCAGGTGAAAAGGTACACGTTCAGAAGGAAATGTTTGATATTTCCAGTGAAAATTGAATGCTGACATTACTATTTGAATGTGATTATTATTTTTTTTATAAATATGTTGGCTAACATTAGCGAATCTGACCCTTTTCGCCTTGGGCCCTGTGTCCATATAGCGTATATTTATGACAGAAAAGCGCTGGCAGGCTGCGATGAAGCGCTTGTGCAGTGAGAATAAATGATCCACGAACATGGGTTTTGAGTGACATTAGCTGGCTAGCTAACTTAACGCTACGTTATCGGAGGGCTGGCTACACAACTATCAGCAAGCTTACATGTATGGTGATAAAACCACAACATTCACCAGTAACATTGCCCGTCCGGTCGATCTGCTCCAACATATGGGCTTTTCTGTCTCTGTCATGGGTGTTTGGGGCCTACACGCATGCGAACACAACATCCTTTTACTATGTCTGATGAACATTAAAGTTTTGTGAATCACAATCTCACAGTCAATGTATTAACATTAACCTCTAACATTACAACATCAGAAAGCGGAGCCTCCCTCCTCTTTATCACCAGGTACCAAACCACCTGGTGCCAAAGCTTAATTATTATTTAGCAAGTCAGCTCTCACCTGTTGATGATTCATAATGTTTATTGGTAATGTTAGAATGCCCTCTAGTGGACAGACCCCATAACACTATGCTTATGGTGGCATTAGCAACTATGGATCTATTAAGGGAAATCGATACAGCCTCCGATCGACTTCCCGGGTCTGATATTACCCAGATCTTCTCATTGTGGGGCCCATAGAGCAGCAGCGCTAGTGACTTCCAGTTTAGTCCTTCCAGTTTATTTTAATCATGCGGCTCTTCTAGACTTTCAAAATGTCAGACTGAATGGATCAAATTTTAATAGTGAAACGAGTGGTTTTGCGGGGTGTTGTGACGCTCAAAAATATGTATCTGCTTCTTTCACAATGTGAGCTTATGGGAAAACGTCTTTTTGTGCCCCTGCGCATCATGTGACATGTAGTTTGGCCACTGTCAAATTGGCCGGCGCCCTTCCTTGGGCTTGTTGGCAACACAAGCATCTGTATAAAGTGTATAGATACATAGTGATATTGATAATATGCTAAATTTGAGCATTACAATTCAAATATTAAAATAATAAATGAAATTTGAATGGGATTGCAGAGGAAGATTGACAGTAACACACACCTCCCTACATTTTTAGCATCCCCACAGTTAAGAGTAGTAATGTGTGTGTGTGTGTTTTTGTCTGTAGTTGGAGAAATGTGTATATGTGAAGTGTTCTTCAACTGGACCAAGGGTCTTCCTGTTCCATGTGGCCTACAGCATGGATACCACAGTAGAAGGACGACAGATTGTCTGTAAATGTCATAAGGTAAAGAAGCCCCTGTCAGAACACTGCCCATTGTCCATGCTAAAGAGTGCATGTTAAAATTACAGATGCCCAACACTTTTTTCATCTGGTTTCCTCCTCTCTTGTTCTATTATCTTTCAGGACGAGACGGTTACCATAGAGACGGTGGTCCCCTTTGAGGTGTCCGTAAAGTTTGTGTCCACTAAGGTCTGTAGCTGATTATTAGTTTAGTAATAAAGCAGCTGGCCACTCAGGTTTTTAGCAATTTTTCTATTCTAGTGCAGGTTGTTGCCATGTTGCCACTTTGCAACAGTATGAAACAGGAACATCTTACTAGTATTTTTTTACAGGGTTCCTACAAAGTCTTGAAGTTTGGAAAATAATTTTAACCATTATGTTTTTAAGTTTAGGAATATGCTTGAATTTGAATATGAAAAAAAGCTTGATTTTAATCTGTTTCGTCTACACGATCACTCATGTAAACCACAAATCTTTTCACATTTGAAATGAAACAAATTTGTTGTCTCCTGGCGTTAGAATTAGCAAACATGAATTAACCCTGATCAAAACATAAAATCTAATATGAACAGCTGCTTTAATAAAGTGGCAATAGACAGTGATTGCTGTGGGTACAAAGGATTTCTGTAAGTTTCATTTTTGCATTTGCATTTCTAACAATTAGATGCAATGATGTAGTCTTCGAGGGTCTGGACTTTTTTTTTGTTTAGATACCTTGAAATTGCTTGAATTTGACTCATTTTGCCCACAGAAGTGAACCCTGTTTTTAGCAGTGTTCTGTTCAGTGGCAGCTGACAGAAAGAAAAAGCATATCACTATGGACATGTTTAGGTTCCGTACAGAGCGAGCCTTGTGTTAGCTGGTATTATGGCTGCTGAGAGATTATTTTTTATTATTATTCTCATTATCCTTACATCTGTGTGTCTACAGTTTGAGCCACTGGAGCGGGTAGTGGTGGACATCCCCTTCCTGCTGATGACAGACATCCTCTCTTCGTCTCCCTGGCCTCTTCTGCTGGCCTCCTCCTCTCTGCAGCTGCTTACTATGAGCAGCAACACACCACAGGCTGAGTCCCAGCTGCAGAGAGGTACTAGTCTTTACAGACTTTTTTTTTTAGATTCATAGCTGTAATCCAAAAGATGTCCCATGACTGTAACATATTATATTTGTGTGTGTGTGTGTGTGTGTCTGTGTGTGATCAGTGGTTCTGCAGACAGGTGAGTGTGCCAGCGAGTGTTTCTGTCTCCGGTGTCCACCACTGACCAGCAGCAATAGCACTGTAGCTACAGGACAGTACCTGATATCATGGAGGAGGTGTGTACAGACACAGTGAAAGACGATGTTGCTGAGTGATGAGTGGGTGTGAACAGCTCCTAACTGCGTTTTCACTCTGTTGGACAGAAAGTCGTCCAGTGAAGACAGTCCTCTCATCCAAACTACAGTCACTCTGCCTCATGTCATCCTGGAGTCTGTCCCCATCTACATCCACGCTGGTCAGTCCAGTGGATACACACATCACATGCACTGTACACATTATTGCACAATCTGCTTGACTTTTCACGTATAAGTTATATATTTTCATTCTTTTCAATCATCTGTTTTAAAAGGTGTGTTGTATGTATGCCTTTTATTTCTACATGTCTTTGTTTTGGTGCAGATTTACCATCATTTGGGCGCGTCAGAGAGTCTCTTTCAGTTCGTTACCACATCGAGAACAGAACAGCTCTGGTGCAGGAGGTGGAGATGGCTGTGGAACCTTCTGATGCCTTCATGTTCTCTGGACTCAAACAGGTACCACTTTGCTCACTTTTCAATGACGATTTGGCAAATAAAAGGCAATGTAGTTGCATTAACGTACATGTAGGAGCCATTTCTAGAGCTAAGTGTAGGACACCACATTGGTCCAGTAGGTGTCACCTTTGTGGTTTGGGTCATTTACAGTTTAGGTAGGTTGTTGTATTGGTGAAATGTTTGGCTGTGCAAAGATTTATGGGCAATGGTTAGGAATTTTTGCATCTAACACATGAAGAACATTAACGGTAAGCAATAAATGTTTCATCAAAGACAAGACGCGGAAATCAGACTCTGTTACTTTACTAGACATTACTGCCGTGCTATGACAAGCATGTCAGTTATTGGCCCGTCTATGCAGCCTCTCAGCGGCTGTAGATCCCCTCCACACACGTTTTAAGACATATAGAAGAATTCTCTAGTGTGTGTCTGACATGGTTTTTACAGAAAAAAAGTTATAATTACCACATTAAAATCCTTAAAGTGGCACCTATTCCTTCTCACTCATTAGAAATTCCAGAATATATGAATATGCAAATATTTTTCCTGCTGGACACAAGATGTCTCCTTTCACTGTAAAGTCCATTCTCAGTGTTTAACTGGAGGTTTCCAGTTTCCAGATCATGCTCGTAGCCTCGCCTCTTCAAATCAGATTTTCACTGACCACAGAGAAAAACACTTTCAGTAATGAATGTGAAAACAGCTTTATAGTGTCAGACTCTGCACATGCATCATTCTACACAGTGAAGCTCCAACATTCAACTGGAGGAACAAGAGAAACACATGTATGGCTGGAGGGGGGTTTAAGTTTAGCCTCCACAGTGCACATTTAAATGACATATTTCCTCATGTTTTACTTTATAAAATAATGAGCATTCCTTACTAATGTTAACAACACAGGTTAACTGTTGTTGAAGAATGTGATTAACAGTTTCAAATGGCTCTCATGATATACACAAGATTTTTTTCAGACAATGTTTAACCTTATAGTTTAAATTGTGCTCAAGTTTGACTTTTTTCTGAGTGTTTTCTAACTTTTAGATGAGTCGACTAGTCTAACTTGAAACTGTGTGTGTGTGTGCAGGTGCGTCTGCGTATCCTTCCTGGCTCAGAGCAGCAGATGCTATATAACTATTACCCGCTGATGGCTGGTTACCAAACACTACCACAGCTCAACATCAGTTTGCCACGCTGCCCAGCCACCAACACACACACACTGAGACGCTTCCTGCCCCAACGCATCTTTGTCAAGGTAACACAGTCACAGAAATGCAGTGAGTTAGCAGTCACCCTTATCTGAATGTAGAAGCAAAGCATCTTTTTTGTTTCTCCTCAGCCTCAGGGTCGACAGCTGGATGACGCCTCCATCGCTGCAGCTTGAGAAGAACACACAAACTGTTTACTGTAAATATGACAGAGTCACATTGTGTAAGTTGTTGTAGATGTATGATTCCTCACAGAAGACAACAGTAACACTATTTGTTTCAAAACACAGCAGGAATACCATCTGTTGACCAAATGTCAGGAGACATTTGTTGTGTGTTCAGAGTGAATGTGATGACATCATGAGCAAGACAGACTGCTGGTGAATCAGCTGATGTTCATTTGACAGTGAAACTCATGGATGAATCTGATGGGAACTACATGGTGTCATTTGTGAAAATTGAGGGTGATGACATTTTAATTAAACAGAAGTGATGTAAACATTGGTGATTTAGTGTGTGTTGTGTTTCCACTGATCATGCGATTAAAATGAAGACTTTAAATGTGGGCTTCCAGAAATGGTGTCTACTCCTATTGTTTGTCCAGGGCTTGATTGCAACAGTGACATTTTGATTAATCGTGTTATCTTCCAGTAAGCCTGTTTCCAATCCCTTTGCTAAAATATACATTCATACCATATTTCACCTCCTTTTAGGGTGAAATGGGCCCCATGACAATTTCACTGTACAAGACCATGACAAGACATTTCTACTTTCCATAAAATAATGAAATACAAAAAAGGTTTTAGATTATCACAGTACAGTCTGGATAATCCATCCAATATTACAGAGGACAACTGGGATGAAAGATCCATACACTCGCATAGGATCCCATGCTGTAGGGTACAAGCCTCAAATCACCTGAAACGCATAGTTTGCTCCACGTTAGTTTGTAATGTAAACTTAATAAAATAGTGTCAATCTTTTCTTCTACCATTTGCCCTGTACCAGGTGGCACCCAGGAGAGCACTGCTGTGCACGGGGTATCTTTTGTTCTTTGATTTTGAGGTAAACTGTTTAAGTATTATTAGCAAAGTTTACTAAAAGTATGAAAAGTAAAAGTATTCACAGTCCAGTAAAATGTTCCCTGTCAGTGTTTTATTATATCTGATGTTTTGGGATTAATATTACTGCTGCATTGTGTATGTTTCATTTTACTACTGTAGATGTTTAATGATGAGCTCATTTGAACTACTTTATATACTGTTGGCTAGTTGAATGTACAGCCGTGCATCATATTCTATAAGATCATATGTTTGTAGCATCACTGTCCTGTGAGAACCATGTATCTGTAAAAAGTTTCATGAGTTCAGAAAAACAGCCCTGTTTTCAGCTTTGTGACGATGCATTTTCCAGTTGATCCGAGAGGAGTTTCAAAGAGTTTATTTAGGTTATGGAAGAGGAGAATTTTCTCAAAAACTGGTTTAATACCCCCAACTGGACGCTAGTTTTCCCCTTTTCCCATGAATAGAAGGGCATTTCTTTTATTCCTGTTGGTGTATGTATGACCTGTGAGCAAATGGGCACTTTTTGCAATAAACTCAATTGAGAAGTTTTTTTATTTACTTTTTTTTCTTCTATATGATTATATATTATGATTATATTTTTATGTATATTACATTATTACATGTACATTGTTAATTTGACCTTTTTTTTTAAACTGCCTTTTCTAAGCAGCCTTAGTTACCCAAACTACATTTTTTCTTGGAGTGTGAAACATTGTTACATTTCGAACATATGCTTTCAAAGAAGCTTCCACAACACTGACAATATAAGATAGATAGTGATAATTCAGAACTTAAGATCCTGTATCGCCACCCTGTGGCCACTGAGGGAGAACAGCAACTGGCCTACACCATTGACTGTATATAAAGATGGACAACATGATAGCTCTCTGAAAGTGAACCAAAACATCTCGATTGCCCCCTGGTGGTGGGCTGCAGTATAGGTCATAAACCCCTCCTCCTCAATGATATCAAGTAGGACATGGGCCA
>JBBPCS010003227.1:0-12535 GCA_037974645.1 Hollardia meadi
CACACACACACACACACACACACACACACACACACACACACACACACACACACACACACACACACTGTAGTTTATTTATTTATTTAAAAGTCTCCTGGACTCTACTGGAGGGATGGAACACCATTCTTTCAAAAGATAATCGCTCTTTCGGTGTGGATAAAGGTGATCAGTCAGAACAACTTTGTATTGATTTGCAGTGACCCTTCCCTCTTAGGGGACAGGTTGGCCCAAACCATGCCAACAAGCTGCCCCCCGCAGCCTAACAGAGCCACCGGATCCCCTCACTGTAGGGGTCAAGCACTCAGGCCTGTAGCGTTCACCTGGTGTACGCCACACATGCACTCGCCCACTTGTTGAGAATATGGTGAAGGATGACTCATCTGACCGTATCACTCTTTTCCACATCTCTGCAGACGAGTGCCTTTTTACACCAGTGAACTCTCAAAGGTGCATTCATCTTTGTAATGAGGGATTTATGCACTTCAGCCCTACTATAATATCCTTCTCATATTGATGGGCTGTAACTACGTTGCCCAGTTATTTAAGGAAATGAGTGAGCTTTTTTAAAAAAAAAAAAAAAAAATTAAACTACATATTTGTGAGCTGATTTTAAAGATTTACAGCTTCAGAAGGAACCAATGGGGTTGGCACTGAATGACACAAAGTAGAATAATGACTGAGAGATGAAATTACATATTTGTGTTTTTGGTATTTACATGGGATTTGTTGTCAACAAGAAAAAATGTATAAAAATGTGAAACATCACCTGATGCATTTCATTAAGAATCATCCAATCATAGAGGGTATCATGTGCTGTGCTAACAGCAAGCTAAAGCTAAAGCTTAAACTTTTTAGAAGCTAATAAAAGATGCAGAAGATTAATTTGGTTCACTTTCAGATTCTGGATCGAGTTTTGTTCCAAATTGCAAGATTTTGAATTTGCCACAGCTCTGAATTGTGGCTTGGAATGACTTCTTCATCGCTACAGCAGCTGAGGCTCATGGGTATTGTAGTATCTAAAGCCAATCGTCTTACCACACTGGCAAAAAAGAGATTTCTCAGAAACAAACTTAAAATAATTAAGAATTATAACGATGAGTCAATAAACAGTTAATATGAAAGGAGGTTGAAAACAAGTACGTGAAGAAGAGGAGCAGACTGTCAGGAGGAAGAGGAGGAGAAGAATTAGGGTGAGCATGGAGGTGAGAACTAAAGACGAAGGTTTTCACTCTTCCTCCAGCAGTGAACTTTTTTAGCCCTCCCATCCTTTATTCATCCTCCTCTTCCTCCTCTTTCAAAGAAACTCTTGAGTACAAAGAGGAGGAAAGGAGGTAGAGGAGGCACAAACTGCAACCTTCACGTGCTCCTCATATAGAGAAGCTTTATGATGGAGGAAGAGGAGGGAGAGGAGCGACCAGCCGTGACCTTCTCCTTTAGCCCTGAACATGACCCCTGCTTTGAGGAGGCAAGAGAAAGAGGAGCAGTGACTCGTGTCGTATCCCATGCTCTCCTAACCTCCCCTCAGTCATCTCCATCCTTTCTTGGCTCCTCTGTCCCATCTTCCTCCTCCTCTCCCTCACCCCAATCCTCTCCATCAATCAGTGGCTGGCAGGAGGAAAGAGGAGCAGTCAGTCGTGTCTGAGCTCACGCCCCCTTTTCTTTTTGCATCCTAAGTTCATCTTTTCTCCTCCGGTCCCTCTCGGTTCATGGCTGGCTGCTCCTCTTCCTCCGCCCCCTCCACCTTCATCCTTCACGAGATAAAACAAGAGGGAACAGGAAGAGGAGGGTGGGGGGCAACAGGACACATGGGTATTAAATGAGTGAAGGTGTAGGTTATTGAAATATGAATGACAGGTGTGTGCTGATGTAACTGAGACAGAAACAATATGTTTCTTATTTTGCAGAATAAAGAATATTACCAGTCTTATCTTGTCTTAAGTTTTTATGTCCCCTCAGTTTTACCTCTTGACTTTGAATTAAAGAGCCAGACATGTTCTAAAACAGCTGTTCCATGTTCACGTCATGTCAAAGGACACTTTGAGTTCATCTCAGATGAGCTCAGAGAAGTCGGCGGCGTTCCTGGATGTTGTTGACGTATTGCTTGAGCTTCACATGGTAGAGTCTTAACTTGCATTTGTAGATGCGATGACGAGCTGTGTTTACTGACAATGGTTTTTCCAAAGTGTTCCCGAGCCGATGTAGTAATATCCTTCATACAGTCATGTTGGGATCGAAGGTCACGAGTATTCAGTGTTGGTTTTCGTCCTTGCCCCTTACGTGCAGAGATTTCTCCAGATTCTCTGAATCTTTTGATGATATTATGGGCTGTAGATGGTGAAATCCCCAAATTCTTTGCAGTCGCGCTTTGAGAAATGTTCTCAAACTGTTTTTCCACCACTTTTCCCAAAGTGTTGAACCTCTCCCCATCCTTGCTTGTGAAGGACTGAGGCTTTTGAGGATGCCCCTTTCATACTTAACCATGATACTATCACCAATGAACCTCCAATCAGGTGTTTTTGAGCATTCCACAACTTTCCCAGTGTTTTCCAACTTGTTTGAAACGTGTTGCTGGCATAAACCAATGAAGTTGATCAGATACAACATTAAATATATTGTCTTTATACAAGTTTCATTTGAACTGAATGTCAAAAAGGATTAGGAAATTATCACATTCTGTTTTATTAATGTTTTACAGAGCCTCCCGACTTTTTTTTTTTTTTTTAGCATTGTGGTTGTATTTCTACACATTTCATATTGCTGCAGATACTTCAGTAAAAGACTTGAGTACTTCTTCTTCTACCACTGCTGGTTAATGATGTCACTATCTGCACTATGGGGTGATACACTGGTGGCAGTAAAAGGTGTTGTCGTTGACCTCTCTGTCTCTGACCATGTCTCTCTCCCTGCAGACTGTTCACTAAACTACCCGATGGGGAAACATGTGATCCACGAGGTCACCAACGTCTCCTTCAGCCATCTGGCCTGTGAGGATCAAGCTGCCGTGGTCCTCCACTGGTCTGCCAGTCCACTAGGTACCCGTGTGTCCGTTTACCTGCCCGTCTGTTTGTTTGTGTTTCTCTATCTGTCTGTCCTCATGCTTCTTTCACAGGGAGAGATTTAGTGGAAGGAAGGAAAGGGAGGGAGGGAGGAAGAGCAGGGAAGTAAAACCTTTAAAGTGCTCAAATCTGTAAGATTACCCGTGTGGGTGTCTCTTTGATCAGGCCAGGAGAATAAGAGAGAGGATCACATCTCGCACTACAATACCACGATTTGACCGTGAAGGAATGTGTGTGTGTGTGTGTGCGCTCAGTGTAATGTGAACCTCTCTCTCTGTCACAATACAGCCTGTTGTTTTCTCACGGACACACAGAAATCCTCCAGAAATGTCTCATGTCACACGTGAACAGCAGCCAGAATCTGATTTCCTCCTCAGTACCCGCTCAGCTTCTAACAGAGCTGAAAATGTAAAAGCAAACAAAGCTGCCGCCCAACATCAACAACAACAAGTAGATTGCTTTTGTGTAAAACTGGATGTCGAGGGGTTTCATTTCAGGTCCAGGGTTAGTAGCATCCTTTATCATATTTTTCTCTGTTACAAGTAGGGATGCATCATTTCTTTTCAACTAAGATAATTGAACATTTTTGTGTTTTAAAAAGAAGTTCATACCCTGTAGTTTGTGCACCCGATGAAGGTAAGAAAGGCAAAGATTTAGTTTCACTGGAACTGTAAAAAACGTCCACACAGGTGACGACATGTTCGACTCTTTACACTGTGTGGTTCAGAGTGTGTAGATGCTGTGTTTAACACACAATTTGGCTTCATGTTATTCGCTCTATGTATCGGCTATAATTTATTTATTGGCCGATAGTCAAAAAATATACATTTTGCCATTATTGGGCCAATAATTTATCAGTCCAACATATATCCTGCATCCCTAGTTTGCATCTCAAGATATTTGCAGAGTTTTCTAAAAGAAATGAAAGATTTTGAAACGCTGAACATCACAAATTATGTTTTTTTTTTTCTGTCAGTAAGTTCTTTTCTGATTTGATTTTACAGACTCGGTAATATTCAGTTAATTTTACAGATTTGGTAAAATTATAATACAGAAAATAACAACACAGATTCGGTTAATTTTGTCTTATGAATCAGGATTCTGAATTTATTGCTGTATGCTTGCAAATGTTGACAGATGTTCAGGTCGTTTAACGATACTGCATGCAGTTCTGTCCTGCAGCACCTGTGGTTTGCACTTGGGGAATCACATGACGTGTTTTACTCTTTAACACTGTATAGACATGAACTTTCACCAGGTGGATGAAAGCTGAAGGTGGTGGGCAGCACTCTCAGGAAAGATCTTAGTAGCATCATGTGGAGCTTGATTCATTGTTTCTTGTCTTATATGATTCTGTAATCTAGAGCTCGGGCTTAGATCTTACATAACACATTGTAGAGATGTGAAACCACATTATCATATCAGCATCTTCATCATCTTCTTCAGGCTTTTCTTTTCTCTGTTTTATGTCAAAACTGTCAAAATCTTTGAGTTTTGGGCTCGAGGAAACTGTGATAGAAATGTTTTGCTTTTATAAATCATAGAAATTAATGGAGAACCAAAGTCAGGAGGAGAACATAAGGAGAACATTGATATTTCAGTCTGGACCAAAGTGGTGGACTGACCGACAGACTGATCAATCATCCATAGAGCCATGCTGCCAGGAAGGCTGGTGAAAATAACTTGAATCAAGGTTGAAACATGTAGAAAATACCAGATATGATACTGAAAAGAAGGAAAAACCAAGCCTGCCTTCACGCTGCAGCTGTTGTTAAAATGCAAAAACATCCTTGTCTGTCCTTTACACGGCAGGAGAGACGGGAAGAGAGCTGTTCAGGAATCTGCCTCAAGACAGAAAAACCTGTTCTTCTACTGCTCCCTCTCTCTCTGCACTCCCCACAGAGCTAATGGGAAAAACATGTCCTGTGGATGTAAAGGTGTAATTATACTAGAGACATGTTTTCAAAGAGCACAGAGGAGGAGGAGGGGGAAGGGAAGGGAACAAGGACGGAGGAGGGGACGAAACAAAGACGAGAGAGGAGGAAGGGGAGGAGATGAAAGGAAACAAGATGGGTAAAAGGAAACGAGGAGAAGAGATGTGTGGAGGAAGAAAACAAGAGGAGAGGAAAGGAAACAAAAGAGTGGAGGGGAGGACAGGTGGAGATGAAAGGAAACAAGGAGGAGAAGAGTGAAGGGGAGGGAGAGAAAAAGGAGAGGAGACAAATAAATTATTGAAGAAGAGGAAGGGAGGGAAGGGAACAAGTAGAAATGATAAAGTAAACAAGGTGAGGAATAGACATTTGAAGAGGAGGAAGAAAAGGAGAGGTAAGAAGGAAAGTAAACAAGGAGAGGAAAGGAAACAAAGAAGAGAATACGGGGTGAAAGTGAACAATGAGAAGAAAGGAAATTAAGATAGGAGCAGAGGAAATGATACAAGGAGTGAAGGGAAGGAAATGTGGAGAGAAGAGGAAAGGAAACTTTGGGGAATGGAACAAGCAGAGGAGTCAAGGGAGGAAAGGAAACAAAGGAGAGGATAAGAAGCAGGCAGATGAGGTAAAGAAAATGAAAGGAGAGAAGAAGAGATTGAGCCTGTGGCACTAACATGCGTCTCCACATGTGACCGGATCACACCTCCGCGCTCTATATGCAACATCGCTGGGACACGATGTTTTTTACACAAAGAAGTAAAATAACTTGATGAGGCGCAGATAATTAAGCATTTGTCATAGAAAGTGTTTCAGTTTGTAATGTTTCTCCGAACGCAAGAACTCACAAAAGTGTTTACCGTCTACAAAATGCTGTCTTCTTTCATACATTAGGTGTAAATGGTGAAATCAGTTGAAACGGTGTGTTCAAACAGCTGCTAAATGTTCGTAGAAAAGACGTACAGAGCGGCAGACAGGCTGCTGCAGTGATGCTGCCACAAACTGACACTTTTTACGAGGAAAGAAACAACTTCATGTGTTGCATTTAATGCCAAATTTATAAGAAGGCACAGATGAACTATATCAGGGCTGAATGGGGCCATTAAGCAAACAAGAAAGACAAATATGAGAGGGGAAGAGAGAAGGAAAGGAAACGAGGAGAGAAGGATGGAAAGTGGATCATTGTTTGGAGGGTGGCGAGGCTGAACTGGTTGTCGTGTCTCTGCAGGGATCGAACACATTAAAGGCTTCAGAGTTTATCTGGAGGACAAGAATCCAGAAGGGAAACAGTGTCAACATCTCATCCTCAAAGACCCTCGACAGCTCAACTACTCCTACAGGAACACGGTAGGACCAAAAATAACCGCAGCTCAGCCCAGATTCACACAAACTAATCAATCACAGGGAAGGAGGAAGTCGACTACAGTATATATTTTGTTTTTTAGGGTTTTATATTGATGTGTTTTCATGCAGTAACGTGGTGGTACATCATGTGTCTATCTTAATACAATACAATACTGTACATACTGGCTGTGAAGTGGTCCCTTAACTTGAGTGTAAGAGATGTGGGACAAAATCCACGTTCCTCATTCTGTCCAAACTTTGCCAGTTTAGTTTGACATTCCCACTTTGTTGTTCCTGGGCAGTTTTCTTCCTGAAGACTTCCTGATTTTCACATGTAGATTTGTTTCTGGGACAAAACACGAGCATTAAACCTACAAGACGACTTCCAGGACAAAGATAAATGTTCAGTTCTTACAGAACATACAGTATGGGTGCAAATATGTTCTTTCTGTGCTTTTAAAAAGTGTGTTATAAACAGATACTTATTATTATTATTATTGCTAGATTATACTTCCTAACACTTATTCTCTGAATGGTCAACAGACATCATCACGGTGACAAAGCTCATGTCTACATTTTTCCTTTTGTTTTTAAACTTGGTTATCTGTTGATTTATTTTTATTTTGCTCTCACAGAAGCTGAGCAGTCAGCCGTTCAGCGGTTTGACCTTTGACACCGACTACATGGTTCGCGTCGTTCCTTTCCCGAGTCTGATGAACGAGAGCTTCTTCACTCCATCCTTCCTCAGGACCAACTGTGAGTCCAGTCGTCTCCTCATCCAAACCGACTCCATCAGTTAACTAAATATTTGAGAAATTCTTATTCTTAATGTTAACCTACCCAGAGTCGGATGAGAATATCTTGTATGTGTTTAGCTTAGCTTAGCACAAACACTGGAGGCAGGAGGAAACTGTTAGCCCAGTTCTGCAAAAGTAAAAAATCATACCTTCCAGCTAATCCAATCGCGATGTGGTCAAGCAACACCTTTGTTGAACTGCAGCGACTGCATGCAGCATCTCAGAATTCTTTGTAAAGTGCTGATTGTGTGGTTGCCAGGTTTGAGCTGTACTGTCAAGAAAACCCCCCAGCTCTTTAGTGGGTTGATGAGTAGCTAATTGGTTAACAAGATGGAACATGTCGGCGACTTTAGAGCTGTTGTGCTACGTTAAGTTCAATTCATGGTTTCCGTGGCCGTGTGGTGTAAATCTACGAAGGTCTGACTGTACGCACTACAAGTGTGCCGACTGTGCATTCACTAGAAAATCAAACGGGAGGGACGCTTTTTTGTGTGCTGTATTCCCACATTTTTGCCATTTTGTTTTCTAGTGCGCACATCAGTGGGAGAAAAAAAGTATTTTGCCCAACATGTAAAGAATGTCAGATGACTGAAGTAAAGGTTAGGACAAAGACAGACAGGAACAATCTGTCTAACCGTTTCTGTGTGTTCATCTTACAGCGTGTGAAGTCCTCCTGGGATCAGACAACCTGGTTTGCAAACCATGTAAGTTCTTCAGCGTAGTCGTCATAACCAGAGCCATGTGTGGACAGTTGCTCCAGAGTTTGTCTTCCTCTCAGAGTAGTTAAATGTCAAGTAATACTCAAAATTTTACACCTAAAATAGAGCAATTACAAAAGGTTTTAGTCCAATCAGTACCATGAAGAAGGTTGTTGTTATTTGGGAAATAAAGTTGTTTATTCTGTATTTCTGGTGCAGATGTTTCACATTAAAAGCGGGAAAAGAGAAGGATATGTTTTACCATCTTTGTCACATCTTTGAAGGAAGTATTGATTAATTATAACAGGAATAGACTAGAAAACAGGTGACTCTTTACTAAAATATGATCAAATATACTTCATCAATTAAGACTTGGTTATCTCTGCTGTTGGGGTAAATAAGAAGTGCATAATTAACCGTGCATGTTCATGACAGTGGAGGTTTTGTGTCTGTGTGTGCAGTCTGGAAGCCAAAGACCCTGAACGTGTCTCAGCTGGGGTCGAACCTCCACGTGGCGTTCGAGCAGGCTCCGTCCTCCTTTGGCTTCCACTTCTACTACCTGTACTACAAGCTGCGGCAGGACGGACCCTTCAAACTGCAGCGCTGCAAACCGGTGAGTATAGTCAGCTTTGGGGAAAGTTACAAACCCTGCCTGATGCTGCCGTTAGAAAGGAACTTTCAGACGCGGTTACAAAGTGTTTTAAAAGCCGATGGTGAAAGGAGTGCACTCAAGTTGCAATTTTCTACTTCAGCTGACACAAAGTACTTTAATCTATTTGTCTGTGGCCCAGCACCAACATGTGGGCAAGAGGAAGCACTTTAGTGTACAAAGTGCTTCACATTGAAAGAAATATGGATTCAAGCTCTGATAAAGAATGTTATGACAGTTGGTCGCTCTGATTTCGACATCCTTGTGATTTGTAAATAATTATTATAAAGATATATATAATATTTTAATAAGTTTCCTGTGTGCAGGACGTGAACCAGCCCAGAACTACATGCATCCTCCAGGACGTCACTCCAGGGACCTACACTATTGAGGTACATAAACGCACCACAGGACTGAGCTTCATGTACGCAACACAGTTTCATCACTAGTCAGCCTTCAGTTTTGAACTGGTTAAACTGGGGTCTGCTGGATCCTCCTCTTCAAGTTATGTGTAGATTAAAATGTACAATTAAATGAAATGATTTGAAGACAAAACATTCTCAGTCTTAAAACTCAAATTCATATTGAATTTTCAGTTTTTGTTTCACTCCTCTTCCTGTTTTCTGTGTCAGTTGAGAGACGACAGTAACACGACCAGGAGGCAGACTCAGTACCACGTCAGCCAGGGTGAGAAGACATCATCATCATCATCATCATCATCCTCCTCCTCTTATATAACTGAAAAGCTGAATTCATAAGCAACAAAATGCACCATTACACAATTTCTTACACTGTGGAGGTTTGCAGCTACAGCCTTACTTTGTCTGGTATGGCCAGTAACAAATAATGGCTAATGTTAACAGATGTTAGATAGATATTGCTGTATAATAGATTTGTTTTAGCATTTCCCATTATGCTTTAATTGTTACATAGTTGTTACATACATATTTGCATAGTGTTGCTTTAAATGAGATTATGCGGGGTGTGTTTGTTTCATCTCCAGTCCACTCCCCATGGGCGGGGCCTATCCGTGCCATGGCCATCACAGTGCCTCTGGTCATCATGTCTGCCTTCGCCACTCTCTTCACTGTAATGTGCCGCAAGAAGCAGCAAGGTGAAAGCACTAATTAAAGAGCATTCATGAACATTACAGCTGCATGGGGCTTTTAGCCTTGATAACACTCTGCAAGGTTCAAGGAGACTGTTTTTAAAAACTCTCACTGATGGTGCATTCAAGGATGAAACGGATAAGTAGCATCATTCTGATCCATTGACCCCTGTTGTCTATTAGAAAACATCTACAGCCAGCTGGACGAGGAGAGCAGCGAGTCGTCCAATCACAGTGCAGCATTGAACACGGAGAGGCCGTGGCCCCGCCCCAAAGTCTTCATCTGTTACTCCAATAGAGACTGTCCTAAACACACCAGCGTCATCCAGAGCTTCGCCTACTTCCTGCAGGACTTCTGCAGCTGCGAGGTAAGACGAGGACTGACAAAGCAGATAATGGCTTGTTGCTGAGGAGGAAAGATAAAATAACATAAAAATGAAAGTTCATTTTTAAAAAGTTGGGTATGGTTGTCAAATCTATTGTCACTCCTGTTCAGGTTGTGTTGGACCTGTGGGAACACCTGGAGATGTGCAAAGAGGGTCAGATGTCGTGGCTCAGCAGACAGCTGGACGAAGCCAACTTCATCATCACCGTCTGTTCTAAAGGCCTACGGTACTTTTTCTTCTGTCTGCTGTGTCTCTGTCAAAACTACTGCTGATGTTTCCAACCTGTCTCCAGCTGCAGTTCCTCCAGTGGCCACTAGATGCTGCTAAAACACTCTGCTGAATATGTAGGAAAAATAAGTATTTTAACTTCATTATAAAGTTTGGTGCTCAGCAGATATCGCATGTTTTTGTAGATATTGTTTCATTAAAAGAAATTAAGGCTTAAACAGATTGTTTTTGACAGGTGTCTCAACCTATCACAGCTATCTGTCTTATTCTCTCCTTTGTTTTTCCACCCTTCCTTCACACTGACCCAGTTTGTTTCCCTCTCTTGTCCCTTTCTTCCCTCTGAAACACATTTAAAATGTTTGAATTATATTTAATTAAATATAAAAAATAACAATGAAAATTATTATGACTCATCACTGTCAACGCCCCCCCGCCCCCCCCAAACAAACCAGTACCAATGCGTCATATCCACAGGGGATTGTAATGTTAAAATAAGTGTTTAGTAGCCAAAATGTTTCATCTGTAAGATAAATTCCACATGCTCATGATGCCAAAAATGCCACATCATGTATCTAGGGATATGATTCAGCAAATCTGCCTTATATATTTAAATACAATGTTTTTGGGGAACAGGAATCAGAAACAAGTTGACATATCATCACTTTTTAAGTTGATGTGGTGAAACTGTTAGCAAACAATTGCTTATTTAAACATCCATCACTTGCGCAGTAACAGCATCATTCATTTGTCTGTGTCAACTCAATGAATGCAAGTCCAATATTTAATCTCTTTTAGCACTGTTGATGGTCTCTGAGGGAAATATCTGGTTCTTTAGCTGCTTAATGTAGATACTGAATTGGTGACACTAATCTTGTCCTAACCTTGAAACTGTGCTGATCGTATAGATCTTCTGTGCTGCTGGGTTGAACATGTGTGTGACGCATCCACATTTTCCTTTTAGAAATAGTTTTTATTCTGTTTCTAACTGGCTCATTTCTCTTCCTGCAGCTACTACGTGGAGAAGAAGAGCCGCAAAGGGAAGACACCAGTCAGTCGGCGAAGCAACGGCAGCAGCAGCGGCAGCAGCAGCTCTCCGATTGGCAGATCAGGCGGTGACCTGTTCATTGTAGGCGTGTCTATGATCGCTGAGAAGATGCGGCTGGCAAAGCGGAGCGAGGGGGGCGGAGCTCAAGAGTTGAGCCGCTACATGACGGTTTACTTTGACTATTCGACAGAAAACGACATCCCCACCATGTTGAGTCTGGCTTCCAGGTGAATACAACACTCAACAGTCCTGAAGTGATCGATTTATTGATAATTGATCATGCTAATGGCAAATACAATATTTGTGACAAAGAAGAGGAAATGTAGAACAAAGAAGACGTGGAAGATATTTATTCATAGTTTCTGGCGTTAAAGTTGAAAATAATTTCCTGTGTTTAGGTTCAAGTTGATGGACCAGCTGCCTCAGCTCTTCAGTCGACTCCACTCCAGTCAGTCCAGTTTGGCTGATCGTGAGTCGCAGCCTCTCAATGTGTCCCGGAGGAACTACTTCAGAAGTAAATCCGGACGCTCGCTTTATGTTTCCATCTGCAACATGCACCAGCACATCAGCCAGAACCCCGACTGGTTTGAGAAGCAGCTGGCTCCTTCGGGAGGTTCCTCAGCCTCCTCGAAACATCCTCCCCTCCCTGCTGACCCGGCTCCAAGCCCTCCTCCCAAGCCTCACTGCTCCTCCACCTCGTCTGAACCCGAGCAGAGGTTTGACTCCGGCTTGGTGCTGAATGAGGTGGTGGTGAAGACACCGTCGCTGGAGGGGGGAAAGGGAGCGCCGAGGGGGAACATGCTCCTGCTGGCTCCTGGCTCCAGCCACAGTCCTAGTCCAAGTCCTGGTCCCTGTCCCAGTCCTGGTCTCTGTCCTAGTCCAAGTCCTGGTCTCTGTCCCAGTCCAGGCCTGCCACACTGCTCTCTGTCCATGCAGGGAGCCACTTCAAGGTAAAGCCATGTGTAATAATACTATATTTTTATTGTTTTCCTGTAAGCATTAAAGGGCAAGTTCAGGTGTTACGTTTATCTTGATGCAACACACTGGAAGAGTTATCGGTGCTGTAATGGTTCTCCTGGAGAGAAAGGGGTCCCTTCAGTGTGTGACTCCAGTGTAAGAGAAGACCTTTTGTACAGCTATATGCTGCTGCTGCTGTTGATGAGTGAACTTATTGTTGCTTGTTGGTGTGACCTTCACTGTCGGCGACACTTTCAATGAGGTGAAGCTCCAGGGGTCAGAGTTCATTCATCAAGCTGACTGCTGCTGCTTTTCTGTCTCTTCAGGTCCACATCTGGAATA
>JBBPCS010003228.1:0-12535 GCA_037974645.1 Hollardia meadi
TGCATTTAAATTCTGGTCTGTTTTTTGTTCATAATGTCTTTTTACAAACAAACCAAGAGGAGTAAACGTGAAGTTATTCAAAGAGACAGCTAACTAGTCACACAGCATTTAAAACAGCAGAAGCAAAAGCTAAATCTGTGACCTGCTTGTGGAACTTTGACATGCCAATTGGCATCTTTAACCAACTGCAAACCATCAGTGCTGACCTCAACTATTTCACGTAAATGCTCATCCACCAACCTCTAAACCCTTGTTTCACATTGAACTATACAAAACCCCAGTCTACATCCTGTATTGGCTCTGAAAGTTGAAACTGAACACATGCAGAGGAGATATTAGTGACTATTGACTGTATATAAAGATGGACAACATGAGAGCTCCCCAAAAGTGAAGCCAAAACATCTTGATCGCCTTCCTTACCACATGCTTTGGAGCTTTTACTGGCACAACGTCATGTGCCACATCCCCTTTTTCGGCTCAAAAACCATTTTGTGCCACTGCTTCTGAGAGAACGTTAGCTAGCAGTGGCAGAACATGTTTGTCTGGTGATATTTAAACTGTCCACTGAGAATATGCATTTTAATTTTTAATTTAAAAAAAATGTATTTATGTGAATTCTTGAACACCTTTAGATATAAAAAATAACTATATTTGTAAATTACTAATCATAACAATAATCTTAACATTTGGCTGTACCACTGGCTGCAAAGCCCAGTAGATGATGCTTTGAGGCCCACCAGTGGGTACTGATGTGACATCATTTGAATGCAACTAAATGCGCTGGGAGGACAGAGACCCATTGAAAGTTGAAAGCAGCAGCAGATGCTACAGATGAGGCTGGCAGATAATGACTGGTTTTCTAGGGCTTGATTGCAGCCATTCACATTCAGACTGCTGAGGTCAAAACTTGTTCCTTGCTCTGAACAAAAGCTGAAGCAAAATGGATTTTTAAAAAAATGTCCATTCACTGCAGGAGAGCTGTTGGAGGGTTTGGATAGTGACGTCTATTGTCATCCCAAGCTCTATACTCACCCCCATTCTAATGAAGTGCTTTGAGAAATTGGTTCCAGCACATCAAAGATAACATCCCAGCCTGGACCCTCACCAGTTTGCTGTTACAGCCAACAGATCCACAGAGGATGCCACCTCCACTGCCCTCCACTCAGTCTTCACACACCTTGAAAATAACAACATCTACATCAGAATGCTGTTTTTGGATTTCAGCTCAGCATTCAGTACAATCTCCCCCATGAAGCTGATTGGAAAACCTAACACTCTGGGCTTGAATAACACACTCTGCCACTAGATATTGGACTTCCTCACAAACAGACCCCAGACAGTTCAGATTGGCAGTCACACCTCCTACACTCTAGTGTTGAACACTGGGGCCCCCCAGGGCTGTGTGCTCAGCCCCCTCCTGTTCACACTGTACACCCATGACTGCATTCCCAGACATGAAGAGAACAGAGAACATGTTATTGGAACTCTTGTTCTATAAGCACAGGCGGAGAGTTTCAAGAGTGTGGTGGATTGGACTCCGCCCTGCCGGTTGATGTAGGCCGTCGCGGTTCGGTTGTTGGTTCTCACCAACACGTCTGCCCTGTATCAGGGGGGTGAAGTGTTGGACAACCATTAACAACTGTAGACACAGTCGATAACCAACTGCAGACTCACATCAAAGTAGCAAATATGATCCCACCGCTGCTGAACCCTGACACCAGGGGAAGCACCCTGAACACAACGTAGGAAGGTGGCTGCTAAACACTATCCTCTGCATGATTGTGGCAAACGATACAGAAGCATCTGCTGCCGTACCACCAGAGCAGCTTTTTTCCTCAGGCTGTGAGACTCAGGCTGAATTCATCCGCCACATTTTTTGAAGTGTGATTATTTATTCATTAACTTTTGATATTTTTTGTATGTACCTTAGGGAACTATTATCTATGTTTCATCATATAATCTTATGTTGTTTAATGACCATTAAACTTCTTGAATCTTATCATGAGCTCACTGATCTGTGTTGGAATTTTGTGCAGTAACAGAGTAAGAAGTGCAGCCAGCTGACAGCAGCAAGGCAGGTACAATTTATGAACAGGCATGATTGAGGAGTTGGCAGATGAAATGGACCACCCTGTTTGAAGAGGAAAATGTAATTGTTGGCTCATGCACTCCGCTGATGTGGCAAACAATACTAATGTATCCTGTCAACAGCTTCCACAAAAATAGATGCTTATTAGAATGCAGGAAATTGGAAAAAATGAGGGTGCACAGCTTAGCCAACACCATTTATTATGTACCATACGACCATAAGAGCCAAGTAGTGATTGCCATAGAGGGGACAAAGTGATTGTTTTGCAAGTCATAAGTAACTCAAGTGTTTCAAATGAAATCCTGAGTCAAGTCCCAAGTCAAGGCCAACAGCAACCCCCCCCAAGAATTAAAAATTAAGATTTTTTATTCTTGGCAGCGTGGCTTAGAGGCTTTGACCTTTCTGTTGAGAAAGGCATTTTATAGAAAGTATGATTGAACAGATGAATATAAAATATATTTACAGTATATAAAACAATAGACCTTCTTTATAATGCAAAATACAAAATAGTACATTAATACCAAGTTACTAAGTTTCTGTTATCAACAATCTTCCAATAATGAATTTCATGAATGTATGAGTGATTTTAATGGCCAGTTTCTTTGAGATGGCTGTCCAGGACCAGTCAAAAATAAAGTTTCATTCCCTCTACTCTGGTGCATGAACTCAAAACTGCAGCTGCCTTTCCATTTTTTGACACATTTTTTCTTCTTCTTTTCTTTTTTTCAGGCTTGTGCAAAGTTATAAAAAACATTATTTACAAGAAATATCTCTCATTAAATATTGATTCATATATTTAACCTGAACAATAATAACACATTTTGGATTGTGGTTTCACACTTATTGCATGATTGAAATGTATGTAAACCAGCCTTTTCTCCATATTTTTGACCCATCTGATGTTGTTTTTTCTCTCCTTGATTGATGTGTCCAAATTTTGGGAGATGAGTGTGATACTATGAGACTAATCCCTGTCCTGGGTCAGAGCTACTCACCTGTCATGAGAAGTAGCTGCATTTACAACTTAATAGACTTGGTTGTGAAAGAGGCAAACAAAGCAAAAGCAAAAACGGGTAAATGAACAGCTTCCATATGATTCTGGCCCTCTGCCTCCTCCTCCTTCTCCTGACATTTGATCAGGATTGATTATAGAATCAATATCCAGGTTGATCAGTGTCTTGTAATTATACTGAGGTAGCACATTGATAAGGGGCCAGCCTGCTGCGTGCTCACTATCTTACTGGGTGCTAAATAAGACACAAACACAGACACTGACCATGTTTTTTGCATACAGGTGACCTGCTTTAACCCTTCAGAAAAAGCCAGTGTCTCCACAGCACCCCCAATAGATGGTACAGGGCAACGACAGATTTAAACCATATTACAGTTTTTCTCCATTGTATACACACAATTCTAAAAACTCAATGATCTTGTATTGAAAACAAAAGCTTTCACTCAAATAGAAATTCTAAATCATATATTTGCATAACTCTATCAGCAAAACACTGTCCTTCAAAATTCGACCACCTATTTACCAATTTGGTCTCACCCTTCACTCTTCTTCTCACCTGTTCAATTGGCAAAATACTTCAATCACCTGTCAGAGCATAATAGAGGCCTCAGGTCTCTACTGTGTTGTAAAATGGAGCAGCATGGAGAACCGAAAGGAGGAGGAAGACTGAGAGCAACTATAAGTTTACAGTATGACTCTGGGAAGCTGGGTTGTGAGTTTAGCCCAGTTGAGCTCTCTGGATTACAGTATTCTGACATGGTTATTGTGTCAATGCAATATTTTTTATGATATATTCAGAGTACTGTATTACAATATGGCAAGTGGTTTGGTTTTGAGTGCAGTGTTTCATTTTGCAAGAGATTCTGGGAGTTTTTGATAAAATGGTTAAGTGTTTTTAGTTTTGTGTTTAGAGTTTTGACAAATTGAGCTATAAGCTATCTTGTGCCTGGCGCAAAGCAGCGCACGCCGCAGCACAAGTGTTATTCCTAGTATCCGACCAATGCAGGTATTATTTTTGCGCCCAGTTCCCATGTTGTGTAAGTATACTTCCGCCCATCTGTGCGCCCATCGGCATATTGGTCTTTAAATGGGGTCTGGTCAGTTGCATTGTGGCTGTATTGCTATCTTGAGGCAGGAGAAAATTATTGTGCCATTGACTAACAAAAAACCGAAGTAAAGTCAACGGCGCAGTGTTTTTTCTGCTATTTAAAGGGTGCATTATTCAGATAGTAAGATGTGGCTACATAGGTGATTTTACAACGCGCATACACTCTGCTTGTTACACACTGGTGCCCGTTTGAGAGGCTTAGAGAGGCTGCTTTCAGTAATTTTAAACGTTTCCAATGCACGCTGCTGTAATGTCAGTGCAGAAAATATCGTGGGACACTTAAGCAGCAAAACTAAGTTATACACTTAGTTATAGTTATAGTTAGGCAGGATAGAGGAAACTCTCCAGAGGAAAGAGAATTAATCTTGAAGCTTTACTCCAAACAATTTACTGAACCTGGACTGTGTGACCTTTTGGATGTGTAGAAGCAGGCCCGTTGCAGGCCATTTGGGTGCCCTAAGCATAATTGCAAACTTCGCTCAGCAGAGGCAACTGGGAGAGTTAATGCAGTACGTAGAGCAATCTGGAGATTTGGATAGAGTTCTTGAATTTGGTTACACGAAGAAATGTGAGCATCTCCAGGGCAGTTATTGTTATGCATGCAGGGGCTGCGTGTTTTAAGCAAATTAACATTTTTAAACATACAGTACCTGCAAGCGATGCACAAGCATCATCCCGCAGGTTCTTCATTTTTTTTCTTTTCTGCCCCTGACTCCTGCTGCCTTTTTGGGGCCAAATGCGAAATTGTCACGGCAGCATCATGTTACCTGTCAGGTTTCAGGTTCACTTCATCTTAAATTTAAATAATTCATCATTAACGTTATGATTGAAGATGATCATTAAGTTTTTTGGTGTCCCCTCCAGCACTTTGTGCCCTTTGCATTATGTGCATGTATGTAACAGCAGTGCTGTGTAGAAGAACATAGAAAAGTAATTAAGATTAGATCCTGGCCAGTCCTGTCGGCGTGTCGGGAGATTTAATTAATTAATTTAAGCTGCTGTGCTTAAAAAGACATGAGTCACTTCATGGAGAGACACGTATTGTCTCTGTCTCTGTGGGATCACTGCAGGTAATTTAATTAATATTTTCCTCATTAATGATGTATTACTTCACCCATCTGCATCCCATCTGCTGTTAATCAGAATGCTGCATAGATATAGCATATTTTTTGTACTTGGAGGAATTTTGGAATTTCTCCATTGTAGTTTTTTTCATGGAAAAAAAGTGATATTCCTCCATCCAATCCAATCCCATACTTAGGCTTTCTCTAGGAAACATAAGTTCACTTCACGTTTCTGAATTAGAAGGCCAAATGAAATGAAGCTTTGTCAAAAGTCCAGTCAGGAAGACTGGATCTCCTTGTGCATGCCTTCTAAGTTACAAGCAGAGTTTTCCCATTATTTCTAAGATCCACCAGCTCATTCTTGTCTTCATCCAATCACAACCTTTCATGCTTGCCTTTAACCAACCATTTGTAAGCTGCCAAATTTTGAAGTGTTCTCTTGCTCTGCTGTCATTTACCATTTCAGCACTGTGGAGATTTTATGACTCAACTCCACCCCTTCACCAACCGTGGATGCCTGGCCATCTCCAATCAAACCCTCCAATCAGAAGTTTGTCACTTATGAAGTCATCCCATCAGTGTCTAGGCACCGGGGGAAGTCTTCATATTGGAAGCACCTCATTCATCAGACCAGGAATTAGATCACTATGGGAACATGGACTCTCTTCCTGTTCACAATACATTTTAATCTCAGGATTTCTCTATGGTTTGGTTAAAATTAACTCAGGCTAGTTTGCCCAGTTAGTGCTGTTCATATGGCTGGTGTAAAAGCTGTCAATCAAACCCTGGTGCGGACCCAAAAAATTGACGAAGAGCGCTTGAAAATTGTGGCTTTGTTCCGCTTCCGATTGAACCCTGGAGCGGTCTGTTTGTGGTGTACAAGCAAACAAACCAACCAGGATTTTATGATGGAAATTATGGGATTTTTAGCATGATTTCAAAACTTCAACTACTAAAAAATCCATCTGATGATTGTGAACTGTTCAGGAAACGATCTTATAGGCTAATTGATCCTTATAAACCATATTTATGAAAATCATTTGATAATTATGTTAACGAATAACTAGGATTTCCCCTGATTAATAGGTCAAAAGCTGTTAAAACTGCTGTGCTTGTATGTTACTCTGTGTACTATTTCAGTTTGTGTCCATTTAAAAGGGTGTGATGGTGATCCCACAATAATAAGCCCAGAATCATTCCAGTACAAGACGCCCCCTTTTCATTCAGTCTCTACTTCTTAATCATTATTCATAACATGCAGTCGACGTGCTTTCTTAAAATTAATAATGCTAATACTTAATAGGTTACCCTATTTCTTCATGTGCTGTTTGTGACACCAAAGAACAAAAACATGCACATCAGAAGCATTAAAGTGCTGAATAAACTTTTGTCAGTCACTGGGGTTGGATTTTCCGCAGGTGGGTCCTGATGGTGTGCTGATGATGCAGGGTGACAATCGCGGAAACTGTTCAATCAAAGAGTTATCTGTCAGTCTGTATAAATTCATGTTTTCTCCTCTTGGTTTGTTTGTAAAAAGTCACAAGTAACAGTGTATATAATATCCCTTGGTCCGGACCAAATAGCCTGGTCTCACCAAATGGTGTATGAATAACACAGCAGTGTCTTATGTCATTTTGCATGTTATCAAAACACATTTTTCATTTTCATTTCATCATTCCCATCATGTTGTGTCATTTAACGCCGTCCACATTAAGTTTGTCTCATGACTTTTTTTGGCGCGAATGCAAAATAGAGAAAACAAGGTAACATTATGTGGTACAAAGATAGAGAAACTTCTCACCTGGAGGAGGTTGAGGTGGCGGACCATGACCCAGGAGACCGGAATTCACATCCTGTGTGAAACTGAAAAGTGATATTGACCGGTGTTAAATCTTGTCCGTAAGTTACGTTACATAATGTTTTGAACTTACGTTAGATAAGCAACGTAAGTTACGTGATGCATGTAACTAAAGTGATTTTAACCCAAACCTTTTTTTCCCCCCAAAACCTAACCAAGTAGTTTCGTTGCATGATATTCATAAGCCATCCCCTGAGATCACGTTAGACCAAATGAACCAAACTACAGGTGTGAAAACAACCTTACTTCAAATTCTCTTCATTCTCTCTCGTTTTTTCCTCTTCTGAGTCTTTTCGGATTGAAATACACAGATCTAAGTCTGTCAGATAATTGCTCTGACAGAAAAGTAAAAGAAGTAGTTTTGTTAAACATTTACATCATCACAGTGAAAGCAACCAGCATGGCTATCAATATCCATTACTGTTGAAACCCTATGGAGTGCATATGGTACCCTGCCAAAAGAACAGCAAACTATCAATTACAATTGCCAACAAATCCAAAATATTTCACTGTGTTTTATCTGTGCTGACAAGATAAACACAAAGCTATCACCACAAGTTAGTCCAATGAAGGCTAGAGACCTCAAGACAAAGCAGTTCTGCTGCACAGATTTCTTTTATTTTTATTTTTTATTATTGTCACATAACAAATATCACTAAATGCCTCTGTCTCTTTTCCCCCTCTCCAACATGCAAATCATTTAACAAGCAATCTGTCTTAAAGTAGGCCAACTATTAGAGACATGATCCATTTACTTTTATCTGGCGGTGATGGAGTGGAGCATTTGTTCCTCTCCTGGCGCCTTTCATATTGCTTCATTGGTGACACATAAACCTGGCACGCTCGTTAATGGGATCTCATTCATAATGTTGAATGAGGGGGACAATTATTTCATGTGAGGAGATTAAAAACATTATCTCTAACAAGGGCCCCTGCTGTCCAAGTTGACTTCCTGGGGTCTAATAAATTTGAAGAATGAGAAGGGTCTGCATGTGTGGATGTCTCTGTCAGGAATCAGAATGCATGATAGTGTCTCTATCCTAAAAGTCAGCCCAACTACAATTTAAGACCAATATTGATTACTATTTGACAACTTATCAAATGGGCTGTTGTAATGTCAGCCACAGGTAGGTGTTGATATTCTTTACCCCCATATGTTTTAGCTTTAATTTGTTTATATCTTGTCAAATTGGCACCATGGAAAGTATGCTGAAGTAGCTTGCAATGTACCCATGAATGTAAAGACAACCATCACTGGATTGCATTGATACTGAAGAAAACTTAAAAATGTGATGAGTCCTATGGCTTTCTCTGCTATACTAGTACTCTACCATTTGGAATGATGAGTTACATTGCAAAGAGAGGTGCACCGTGAATATTTAATTCCCCACCTCCCACTGCAAAGTCAATCCCATCTGAAAGGGGCTTAAGACTTAAGAATTCTCAAGGTTCTCAGTGTTTTCTTTCAGACTGTTTCATTTTAAGCATAGAGGCCAAATAAAATCAAAGCTCATGCATAACTTTTCACTGCAATTCAATTCCAATTCAATGAGGAAAATATGTTTTTATAACTCAACATTTATCCTTTACTCCTTCTTTACAAGAGCTTTAATGCAATTTAAGACTATACTCTAGCCAAAGCCATATATCAACAGCATCCAGAAACGCTGTCAATTTCTCTTGGCCAAGCTCATCTGAGATTGACCAACGCCAAGGTGGAGAAGTGAGTTGTGGTCTGATGCGTCAACATCATGGACATTGTGTCTTCCCAGCCAAAGAGGAAAACAAACATTCAGATTGTTACCATCGCAAAGTTCGAAAATCCAGCATCTGTGATGGTATGGGGTTGTGTTAGTGCCCATGGCATAGGTAACTTGGACATCTATGAGGGCACCCATAATGCTGAAAGGTACATAGAGATTTTGGAGCAACATGTGCTGCCATCCAGGCGACGTCTTTTTCAGGGGCGTCCTGGTTTGTTTTGGCAATTTTTTACTTTTTTTTAAAGAAAAAAAGATGATCATAACCAGTTTTTAAACTGGTGTCAGTGGCGACTTTCCCACGCTGGCTCACCGGTAGCGATGTCTTTTGGCAAAGATTGGTTTTCCAGAGCAGAAGCTGGGAAGCAGGCTTCAGTATGAGCTGCTATACAGCAACTACAAGTATGTTGGAGCCGATGGCATCATAAGCACATCGACAGTGTTTGTGTAATTATTCTCACTGCCAGAAGAAGGAGACAGAAGTTCCGCACTGCAGGTTTAATATGAATAGGGACGGAAGTCATTGCATACCATGTGTCGTCTATTCTAATCCTTTAAATTCAGTGATCAATACTGGTGGTGGTCTCATCTTATGCGATGCTGTGCAGCGTGTATTTTTTTCTATTTATATGTTAAAAGCTGGGAGCTGAACATTGTACAGAATTTCATCCGAGAACTTTCCGTAAATGATGGTCCCTACCTCGGTGGGATCGCTTCCTGACCTGGACAACAAGTAGCCCATCGCTCCAGGGTTACAGCACAACACATTCTGAGCTTCACTGCAATATTATCTATTGTGCTATTCCTCATGTGTGTGTGTGTGTGTGTGTGTGTGATTGCTGTTTTTCATGCCCCCTGCGTCTGGAAAAATCTGTTAGGTACAATCAATACACTGTAAATCAACTATCACTGCTGGAGCTTCTAGTCAGCATTTAGGAGAGGATAGCTGAGGGCTATGCTGCTATAGTATTACTAATCCACAATCTGTGTGCGTGCGTGCGTGCGTGCGTGCATGTGCAGGGTGGTGGTGGTACTATTAAACCAGGCATTGCATTGTGTGGATAAAAATTCCTTCCAGTTGTTGAACGCTATGTTTTAAATATCTCACCACACCAGGCTGGATCTCCTGGAAGACGATGATCCAGAGAGAGAGAGAGAGAGAGAGAGAGAGAGAGAGGTCCCAGCACGGCCGATGGTCCAGCAGAGAGACGCCAGAGTGAGAGGAGAAGGCAAAGAAAACTTTTCTGGTTTTAGGTAAGGGTGTCGCTGCAACATTCCGAACCATTTGAAGACTTTGCACATAGCTGACCAGACAGCAAGACACTATATATCTATATACAGTATATCTATATATCACAGAGCATTTAGATGTCCCTTGCCAATTTAAAATGTTTCTCTTTCCTTGTATTTTTTTTTTTTATAATGCACATTGATTTATTTACTGCCGCTGCACATCTCTTATCTGAACGGGCTCATTTGCTTTACAATGCTTAAACACAACTACACTAATACAGTATATATCTTGAAGCCTTCTATTTATACTGTAGTTGATAATTATTTCAGTCCCAGTTCAGGCCAAATCATCATGAGCTCCCCTGGAAGTTCACTTTGTGAGTGTTACTTGTAGGCCGCTCTGTCCATTAGAGGTGCGGGTCGACCCGGTTAATGCTTTTTCCTTAAGAGAGAAAAAGAGAGAGACAGAGTTTATGTCTCTTAGGGAAGTTTTGGTGCTATTCAACAATAAAGAACATCTGAACCAATTCCTCTGTTTATTTAGACTAGATCAAATAGAAAGACAACCTTGGAAAGCTTGTCTCTGTCATTGTATCTTTTTTCTTGTTCTGACTTTCTTCATGTTACGATCAAAGTTCAAAGCTTTTATGATAAATCCCTGGCATAAATCATCTCTCTCTTTCTCCCTCTCTGTCTCTCTCTTTCCAGATATGTACCACGTATAAAAAATAGAAACGATAGACAATGAAAAAAGTAACAGATGCGCAAAATCCTAATAATCCATCCGCAAAATGGATACACTAGTCTACCTCACATGGTAATAATGTATCAAAAGGCAACTGGTCAGAGGTATAAATGCTCAGAAATCTTGTGTGTTTTATTTTAGCGCCTTCTGGACTTCAGAAAACATCAAAAACACACGTTTAGGAAAAGTCTGAAAGGCTTGTAGGTTTGATTTAATTGATTATCAAATCGCAAACAGTCTGTCAGGCCGTCTTAGCGTGCTAGTTTTAAAGGAGCCAGTAACGCAGGCAAATGATCATTATATTCAGTTAAATTTGCCGGGTCAACGTGGCAAGTAGTAAAAACATCTGTGCCAACATTGCAAGTAGAGGACGCTTGAAATTTAATTAGAAAGTGGTCCAACACTGTGGATGAAACAGAGGAAACATTCAGGGCAAACACATCTATCCTGCGGGGGAGAATCGAGTACAGGGTGTTCCCACTGCAATAAGGAGATTCATGTTCAAATTGGGTGAACCCAAAAGAAGTGCCAAAAAGGCTGTATTAGAGGGTTGAACACCTTATTTAGGTAAATATTGTAATCACCAATACACAAGCTCTTATCAGAATCAGAGTCTGTCTCACCAGCAATCATTAAACCGATGAGAAGATTCTGACATACAGTACTGGATGTTATATAAGTTAACTCTGGTGTCAACAATGTGTGATTGTATCCCTCTCAGAAGCTTTTTTAATCCAGCCTTGAACTGCAAGGCCTTTTTTGGAGACTTTGTAAGATAAATCCAGAATCCGACACGTGATCCGTGACCATTTATCCATTTTTCCGTGTAGTAGTTTTCCAGATATTTTGCTCGATACCAAAGAGTGACAGACCATGTCTATGGTAAAAGCCTAGTTAACCAAGCTGGGTCTACATTAGATTCTCGTCTGTGAATAAGAAAAGAGACTTTAATTATTTAGACTTCTGAGAATTGACCTTTATTGGGCTGTGATAATGAGGAAAGAGAAGAATTTGATGAACTACAGTCAAAAATGGAGCTCAGGCCTTCTGAGCCATACCTTATGAAAACTTTTCTACTTACTTCAGTGATAGTGACAAAGTAATTTATTAATCTTTTAGCTGAAAAAATTGATTGATTTGTACCTTATCAAAATCATTAGTTAACAACACACTTTTTCATACAGTATATCCTGAATATAAATGTGAAGCAGGACACTCCGGAGAGAAATATAGGCTCCAAATAAAGATGAAGATAAAAACACCTGCATCTTGTTTTTGGTTGACATCAAACGCTCACGAGTGTCCTCTGCATTTATGGAGCATCTTAGAGCAGCAGCCAGCTGCCAACTGAGCCACCAGGCCTCTCTGTGCAGATAGAAGCAGCTCTCTGCTGTTGCTGCCTGGCCTCCACAGATAACTGTGTTGTCAGCATGCTGTTACACATGTGTGTGTATGTGCGTGTGTAGTCAGTCAGCAGTGGCGGATTTAGCTATGGGCGGTCTGGGCAGCCACCCAGGGCGGCATCTTGTCAGGGGCGGCACTGGCGCTCGCAAAAAAAGTAACATTTGCGCGATCGGTTATATCGCTCATTTGCACATCACGTCAATGACATCATGTCACCGTGTGGGTTGGAGCGGCGCCCTCTCTAGTTTGTGCAGACTTCTAC
>JBBPCS010003229.1:0-12533 GCA_037974645.1 Hollardia meadi
TACATTTTGTTGGTTGCTGGTAATATATTTTCCGAAAAATTATGTTTTTTTCCCTCATAAAATTACGATTTAATTCTTGTAATATTTTTTTCTCTAAATATTATGACTTTTTTCTCATTAAATTACGACTTTATTCTCGTAATATTACGACTTTTTTTCTCTAAATATTATTACTTTATTCTCATTAAATTACGACTTTATTCTCGAAATCTCAGAATTTTTTTTTCCTCAAAGTGGCCCTAATACTCCGTCGTACAAATAAGTGTTATGCTCTTGTTGAACAGTTTTAATTGGTGTGTAAAAACACGAAGAGTGCTGATTTACTATTGCTTTTTCTAGCTGAATGAAATACTGTGTGTAACAGATGTAAAGAAGGGACAGGAAAGTCAGGAACCACACAGCATATTAAACTAGTGCCCATAAAAGTGTCATGGAGCAAATAATAGTCGTGATCTCTTATCCAGAGAGTGAATCCAGGTTCGACTATTGATCTACCTGAAGAGGGAGGCCTGCAGGACAAAACATGTTCTCTATCAAAAAATGTTTTTAAATGTTACCTGAACCGTTTTTCTGGTGTCGCCAGCATTCAACGGAGCTGGTCTGCGTCATTTCCGGAACTAATGTAACTCATTTCTCCAATATACGGAATATTTCGCGGACGGATAGGTCCCACAGGGTAATGTGTCCGCCCGCACTCCTTCCGTGAGTGTGTTTATACATCTATGACTCCTGGAGGTCATATCTTTCTTGTTAATTACTTAGTTAACTACTTATAAACAGACGGGTGTTGTGTTTTTGTTTCATGTACGGCAGCATTATGTAGTTTTTTTAGTATTTGTTCTTAGTCCGGCAACGTCTGGATACAAAATGACTGCATGCGTGTGACCCTCAACTCGTCAGAGGTATCTCAGATTATAATAGAAAAATACATTAACTTTCACGTATAGGCTAGAAATAACGTAAACCAAAGGTTAATCTTTAACTCTTAAACATTGTAATTCTTTAACTCTTAAACATTGTAATTCTTTTATCTCTTAAGGTTAATAAATTCTGACCACCAGATGTAACTGTACACCGATATGGAATGAAATGGAAAATAAGTTACCTAATTATGTCTGAAGCATACATTTATTCTATACAGCACACTCTCTATACCAGTATAGTGATCAACTTTATGCTACTCTGTTGTCTATACAGGTTAATGTCCAGGCACTCATTCATTCAGCTAATCCACGAGTACACCCTCAGCCCATGAAGTTACACTAAAAACTTTACAGAATTAACTGTTACATTCAGAATACACCGTGTCCATCCAAGGTGTGTTTGCACAAATGGCTGTCTTTAGTGTAGAATAGGATTGTAAACAAACAATGGGAACAAAAAACCCCTGTGAAAAAGAAATTAACAAGGGACACATGTAATAATAAATGAAGGTCTAGTCTGCAATCACTGAGCAGAGCCACCAACTTGGGGTATATGTATACTGTGTGTGTCCGGGTCGAAAAAAAGAAAGACATTTTACAACCCTTTTCCTGTGAGTTAAAGTATATTCTCTAAAATTAGCTTTACTTAGACTTTACACTACACATTTCATAGGAATGGATGATGACGCACCAGATCAGGCCTTTGCTGAGCTCAAGACCAGACACCTCGGCGGATGGGGTGTTGCTCAGATAGCTGCTGGAACCGGGCTTGCAGTATATGCCATGTGGGTGGGAATCCTCCAGCCTGGTTTCCGAAAAGTCCCATTGAAGTTGCAGGTATGGTCTAAATAATTGTTGAATAAGTTTTAATGTGACTCTAAATATACAAAAAGGTGTGAAAAACATTATTTTTATCTTCAAAATATCTTCCAGGTCCCATACATTCCTGCCAGCAAAGCTCAAGTAGACAATGTATTGACACTGCTGAGAGGTCGAAAGGGAGGCCTTGTGGATTTAGGATCTGGTGATGGCCGCATTGTAAGTATAATCAAGATATTTGGATTCCTTTTCTTGCACTGGTGAACAGTGGGTTTTTGACTGTGGTCATTTTTAACCCTAAAGGTCTTGGAAGCCCATCGGCAGGGCTTCACTCCTGCTGTTGGTTATGAGCTCAACCCTTGGCTTGTTTGCCTGGCCCGCTTTCATGCATGGAGAGCAGGCCATCATGAAAAAGTGTCGTACCGACGGGAAGATCTCTGGAAGGTTTGACATTTGTCACTTGTGTTATGGCCTTAGTAACACTCCTGTTCAAAATTGTAAAATGTTGCTACACCCAAGTAACACCAGACTAACATTTTACAATATTATTGGTCTTGGCAACAATATATTATTCCAACAGAAATGTCGCCACTCTAAGAAAAAGAATGACACAAGTCAGGCTCTCTCCATCTAAATTGCTTACAATTTAGCAGTCTAGATAGGCCCTCAGGTTTATTTTATGTAGCACACACTAAGACCCAGGCAGGGGGTATTAGCCAATCAGGTTAGAGCCACAAACTAATAAGTAGGTTGATGAGCAGCAGGCGTGGAGACTGCAGGCTATCTCCATATCCCCTGTTGCTGTGTGTGCCGTCTCCATGTGGCTGTGGCTGAGATGGTTCTGGATCAGAAGAACCAGCCCTGGGGACTTCTTTAGTCTTCTGCAGAGACTGCCGTTTAATATTAAACTTTATTTATCTACCATCAAAAAAAATACTCACATAAAACATGCACCACACACTGACTGTTTTACAAGTCCTGTCAACAAACCAAATGTAAAATGAGAGAATTGAAACACAGGGGCTTCAACATTATATAAAAATGTGCCACCACAAACCAAATTACCATCAAAAGTGAGTGGACTCCCAGCACCCTGATCACACCCGTGACTGGAGGCCACCACCAGCCGCAGCACTAGAAATATAGAGTAACAGAATTAAAACTCTTAAATGTACAAAAGAAAATCCTAAAGCTAACAATAAAACCAACGACGACTAAAACATCCAATTTTACAATACTAAAATAAACAGCAGTCAGTGCTCTTTCTGTAAACAGACACTGTTGTACATATTTTTTTTTAATTTGTTTATAATGACAGGGACAACACACAACTACTTAGCTGTAATTTATGCAAGGTATAAACATTTTCCAATGCTAAATTAAGACAACATACCTCTGCAGTCAGTCTCTTTTCAGCTTTTCTCCCTCTAAAAGTTATGGCAGACCCACTATAACATAATAATTAAAAATACAATACCTCAGGGTGCTTGCACCCCTACATTACCAAAATAATAAAAAATACTAAAATGAGTATAAAGCAATGATTAAAAAAAACACAGTTTTGGCTTACCAGAGCCACAAATGTCCAAAACACTCTCAGCCACACCCACACAGAGAGAACACACACCAATAGGGAATATGGAGGTAGCCTGGAGTCTCCACACTTACTGCCCATCAGCCTACTTAGTTTGTGGTTCTAACCTGATTGGCTAATACCCCCTGCCTGGGTCTCAGTGCCCCTGTGCGACATTTATTTGGTTCACTTGGTCAGAGAGCAAATCCTTGAATAACCACAGACCTCAAGAAACCATTTGAATACTAAAAAAACATTTGTTTTTTGTTATTTTACATTTGATCAATATAATTATGTTATCTTAAGCTTAATTGCTAATAATGTTGTTGGCCCATTCACCACCTGCCATGAATGTCATTACAGGTCGACTTGACAGAATGCAAGAATGCAACAGTGTTTTTGGCTCCTAGCGTGGTGAGTAATATAGTAATAATAGCAATAAGGTGAGCTCATTAAAAGGCATGTGAGATTAGGTGTGGTTGGTCATTTGCAGGCAATACAGAAAGTCTTTGTTTCAGCCAGATGGTTGCAACTTGTTAAAAGGAACCTGAGTGCCATTACTTTACTACATTTTTTTAGGGGTCATTCCATGCCAACTCACCCACAATTCAGAACTTTCCCCAGTGCATGTCATGGATTTTCTTGAAAAAAAAAATTTTAATTTTCAAAAATGAATATATCCACTAGTGTGCACTTTCTTGCGACCCAATTTTGAATCTGTGTAGTAAGATTCTAGATACAAAAATTGTAGGAATAATTTGTCAGCACATGGTTGAGATTCAGTTGCATTATTATGGATCAATTTCTGTTAAAAGTATTGCAATAATTTTTTTATTGTCCTCTTGTGCTCTTAGCTTTCATTATTGCAGCAGAAGTTGGAGGCTGAGCTTCCTAATGATGCCTTAGTGGTAGCTGGCCGTTTTCCCTTCCCTGACTGGACACCCTGTAGGATTGAGGGACATGGTGTGGACAGAGCCTGGGCATATAGCATGCAAGCACAAAGACAGCACACCCTGAAGAACAATGATGACCTCACAGTAACGGATAGCGACAGTAAACTAACCAAGGAGAAAGGATCCACTTTAACGAAATGGATGTTTCTAGTCTTTTGCCCTCAAGAATGGTAACATGGAGTAAGACTGTATATTATTAGCTGCTAATGGTATGTAAATGTCTTTCACTAAAATAATGAGAACTTTTATCTTGAATGTCTGAATACTTTATGACTCTATCTACAACCGGATGTGTCTGACTAACTATTGTTGCTTTCTGCTCCACTGCAGTACTGACATGAAAGAGTGCAATGATCAGCAAACATAAATTTTTGTACAAATACTCTGTTCTACAGTTTTAATGAATGGATTTTTTTTTTATTTGTTAATGGCAATGTTTGTCCAGAAATTCCTGGCCAAGGGTTTCTGTTGACATGAGGAAGGAACGGAAAGCTTTTTAAATGTTGTATCTGCTGCATTTTTTTCTGCTGCATTAAGTTTATGCCACACAATTGAAGGTTTTTTTTGTTTTAAGTGTTCTATTGTTGTTTATGTTACATAGACAGTTTATAGAGCAGTTTTAATGTGCTGAATGAATAATATAATATTTAATTTAATATATTGTACACATTTCGTCTTAGGCAACTTTTCAGTCACACAAATTTTTCTCAATTTAATCCTTGATATACATTTTATGTACATGTACTTGCATTTATATGGTGTGTATAAATTATTATCCAGAAGCTTTGTTTCTGACTGTTGCCTTTTCTCATGATTGTATTGAATTTGTAGTTTTTACCTTGCTTTGATAGTTTCTGTTATAAATGCAAGAAGAACTGTGACAGACATTTTGAGGTGGGCCATGTGAATAATGACCTAGCAAAACAAGCAACACAGTGACAGGTTTACAGTGACTAAAACATTGTGGTAAGCAGCAACAGATATTGTTCATACAAATCATTCAAACAAAATGCTGCATTAACTACATGATCCAGCATCGCTTTGAAGATCAACTGAATGATGTGAAAATGCACAGTGACAAGTAGAGAGACATCTGTATATCCCAGGAAGTGCAGACTTCTTAAAATTGTGTAATGTTGCTTTGATGGTCCTGCAGATGTTAAATCAGATTTGAGGTTGTAATGCAGATACATGGCTCAGGCCAAAAAAGCCATTAGATTTGTTTAAGAGGGAGTGCATGCTTCCACACTGTCTTATCCTATATATCCTGTTTATTCTTTTGCCTCATCTTGTCTTTTTTTATTTATGTAATGTTGTATGCCAGTCATATTTTAATTTGGTCATGTGTGGACTAGCTTTATTGTAGCAGAAAGAAAATATTAAATTAGCATTGTGCATATGATTTTAGGACTTATAAAATGTAAATGACTATTTGAGTAAGAATTTTGCAGTTTTACTGATACTCAGTAAAACGTTATCTATAGTATTTGTCCAAAAAAAAGATTTGTAGTTTTAAATATATAAACGGAGATCGTGCTTTTATTGTTGTAACTGACTTGACAGAAGCTGTCTGGTTGATGTTTGCAGCTAAAGAGGAAGTTGCGAAGCAAACCCTGTAACTAGCAAGCTAGCTTTATTCTTGAGCCGCCCTAAACGTTGAAAAGGGAAATAACAGGAACAAACACGTATGGTATTATGTATTTAGTGTTATCACGATTTTTTTGCAGATATATAACTTAGGTGTGCATATTCACCAGCTTTGCAAACGGTAAATTCAAGTTGTCGTGACCAACAGTCATAGAAGCATGTCAACGTTTGACAGCTAACGAAAATAATACCTTCACCCTTCTAGAAAAGCTAACGAGTTAGCCATCCGCTGCAAAGCTAGCAACTGTGTAACTTAGCTCCGAAACGCTTGACATAGAAAGCCAATTAATGTTGCACATTTATCCGGTGCTGGAGTTACCAGTGTTGGGTGTACCACAAAACAAGTTTTATATATTGAACACAGCGGTAATAGGAATTACACGACAATGCAGCTAACTTATCAACTCGAGATAGCGTATTCAATGTTAACGCCAAGTCTATATGCTTGGTAATCGAAAGTGCGTTTTATTTGAGCAAAGTAAAATTAACTCAGAGTTTAACGTTGTCACTGTACGTAAAGTCAACGACGCCAGCATTTGCTAACTAGTTGTATAAGGGGTATCGACCTAAGCAGGCGATGAGACCATGATGAGCCACCTTTGCGTTAGCCAGCAACACCTCAGCTAACGTTAGCTACGGAATTGACTAGCTAGGTAGCTAATGTTGGCTTATTATTGCAACTAATCCGAGAATAAGTAAATTGAAGAAGGCATCTGAGCCAGCTAAACATGGTAAGTATAATTAAACTCGTATTATTTACCTAGTTATTAACGTCTCCCTGTCTTATTTGTTAATAGTATCGTGGTGCTTACGCATTCGATTCCAATATTTTAACAGCAGGATAGATTTATGTTCAAGATTTATTTAAATATCTTAAATATAACATTAGCTTATTGTGTATGATTGTATGCTTATGTATGTTAAGTCATATAACGGTTTGCCAGAGGCAATGTATTTCATGGGTTGTGGCAGCTCGTTAAGCCATTTCACGGTATAAGACGCCCATCTTGCAAAACCGAATATTTGCTTTTAGTTGTGTGTTAAGGCAAGTTGTGGCTTATTTGAGGAATTCAGACGCGCCTGACACAGGAGCTACTCTGTAAAATCTAAATTTGCTATCTCGGTCTTTCTTGGCTGGGCCCAACTTAATCCACCTGACAAAGCGTGGGTTACAATTGATATAATGCAACTTATTTGTTTTAATCACGTCTACATTTAGATTGTGTGACAGAGACTGTAATTCTCATGCAAACGTTAATGCTGAACCACACGAGCAAGTCAGATTTCTGTTGTGAAGTAAATGATTGCCAAGATGTGTGAACTATTATTTCCATAATACTATGCCAAAAACTTACACAATAATCAGTGATACACGTGCAATGACCATCTAAATATATGTGCAGGCATGGACATGTGAAAACAAGTTTCCAGCTCACTAAGCAACCAGCCTGAGCAAGATGGTACATATGCCTGCAAGCACTAACTTACAAAAGGTTTCCTCTTTAAATCACACAACAGGGCCACATGTTGAACTACTCTGTACATACAGTACATAGGCATTCTTTGTTAACAAATAAATGGATAAGAACTTGACATAATAAATGCTTACTGGCATATTTATAAACAAAATACATGAATGACAGTGCATTGTTCTCCTCACTGCGAGGATGCCCTCTTCAAGGGTGTATGGAGAGGCTTGTGATTGGTCTGCTGTTGCGTATCTGCAGTGCATGTTTACTGCATGACACACACTTCATTTTATCTGTCAAATGGACAGATACTGGTCTAAGTGATTTTCTCATGTGGTTTAGGTTATGCATATTGTCAAATAGATGGCCTAAATGTGTGATTGGTGCTTAACTTTTCCTTTTATTATTCACTAGGCGTCAGAGGAGGCATCACTGCGTGCACTGGAGAGCCTAATGACAGAGTTCTTTCACAGCTGCACGACCAATGAGCGAAAAAGAGAAATAGGTAAGTTTGGCTTTGTAAAACCTACCCTACCACTACACATTAGAAACAGGTATTTTCAGGTTTGTTTTTCGACCAAGCTGGTTTGTAAAGGAGACAATGTAGGACGTGTCTGTAGAACAATGTCTAGGGAAAAAATGTGAAAGGTCAGTTTAATATCACATTAACCTAAAATTTGATTCTTTTTATTCAAAAGAAATAGGTCACTTTGTGGATCTCATCTTGTTCTTTGATAACGTATCAGGCCTTCTATCTTTGTAAATAGATTTGTCCAGTAGTAAAGGTTTTACCCTGCATGATACTCTCTTCCAATTTTTGAACAGTTGGCACGTATCTGCCTTAACAAGTCTGGATTCCCAAATACTACTATACTATACTGTAGTATAGATCAGGTTGTCACTGCTTCCTGTATTATGACACATTACTTTCAGTCTGTCTGCTTGTGACGTTGTCTTGTACCTGTGTCAGAGATCATGCCTACTTCCTTTCTCCTGCAGAAGAACTGCTGAATAACTTTGCTCAGCAGACTGGAGCTTGGCGCCACTGTTTGTTCTTCCTCTCCAATACTCGGAATGAGTATGTAATGATGTACAGCCTCACAGTATTTGAAGTAAGTTCTGTATGTGGGAGATGCGTATTTTTAGTTCTTAGTACCTTCTAGTGTCTTCTTTACTTTTTTATGCTTTGAAAATTAGTCTGGATGGCAGCATATGTTGTTCGAAAAACTGTATGTACCTTTCAGCATAAATGGTGCCTTCACAGATATGCACGTTACCCATGCCATGGGCACTAACTCACCCCCATACCATCACAGATGCTGGCTTTTGAGCTTTGCACTGGTAACATTCTGGATGATTCTTTTCCTCTTTAGCCCAAAGGGCATGACGTCCATGATTTCCAAAAACAATTTTTTTACTCAGGCCCAGGGAAGCTGGCGGCGTTTCTGGATGTTGTTGATATATGGCTTGTGCTTCACATGGTAGAATTTTAACTTGCATTTGTAGATGCAGCGACGAACCGTGTTTACTGACAATGGTTTTCCAAAGTGTTCCCGAGCCCATGTAGTAATATCCTTCATAGAATCATGACAGTTTTTAATGCAGTGCCGCCTGAGGGGTCGAAGGTCACGAGCATTCAATGTTAGTTTTCATCCTTGCCCCTTACGCACAGATTTCTCCAGATTCTCAGAATATTTTGATGATATTATGGGCTGTAGATGGTGTAATCCCCAAATTCCTTGTTGCGAAACATTGTTCTTAAACTATAGGACTATTTGCCCATGCAGTTTTTCACAAAGTGATGAACTTCTCCCCACCCTGGCTTGTAAAGGACTGAGCCTTTTGAGGATGCCACTTTCATACTGAATCATGATACTATCACCTGTTACCAATTAACCTGTTTACCTGTGGAATGTTCCAATCAGGTGTTTTTGAGCATTCCACAACTCTCCCAGTCTTTTGTTGCCCCGGTCACAACTTGTTTGTTTGTGTTGCTGGCATAAAATTCAGAATAAGCATATATTTACAAAAATAATTAAGTTGATGAGATACAACATTAAATATATTGTCTTTGTACTGTTTTCAATTGGATTGAATGTCAAAAAGGATTAGGAAATTATCATATTCTGTTTTATTAATGTTTTACAGAGCGTCCCAAGATTTTGGTGATTGTGGTTGTAATACAATATCCTTATGATTGTATTGAAAGTACTGAAACTATAGGGGGGGGGGGGGGGGGATTTCTGTCAGATTTTCAGTCCAAAGCTGCACAAATGTGTTCAGTGATAGTTTTTGTATCAGCGCTGTGTGCAAGTTGTTGATTTAAAAAATTTTAAAATATTTTGCCTGTTTTGCTGTGGTATAAAACTAGTTAGAAGTATAGAAGTTTTAAATTCGGGTATCGTTACAATCTTAATTTGTAGTGTAAGGTTTGTTAATAAAATATTTTTCAGTGGACACTATATTGTTTAAAAAACACTTTCTTTGCTAGATAGATCATCATTGAAAGGAATTACTCATTACACAGATTATTGATGACTTACAACAATCTGCCTGAATAGATTTGTAGTCTCCCTCAGACATAGCTTTGACAGCCAATTGTTCCCTTTTACTTTCAGAACCTGGTGAACAAGATGTGGATCGGTGTTGCTTCACAAGACAAGATGGAGATTCGCAGCTGTCTGCCCAAACTCCTACTTGCTCAGCACAAAGCAGTGCCCTATTTCATCCGTAACAAACTCTGCAAAGTCATTGTGGACATTGGTCGCCAGGACTGGCCAATGTTCTACCATGACTTCTTTACAAACACCCTTCAGGTAAGCTCTGCTGTTGTCACTTCTCTTAAAAATTGATTAGTTGATGTATATGTTTAGTTTTGATCATCTAAAAACCAGGTGATGGTTGACTAAGACACAGAAGTTAAATTTAAACAATAAGACTACAAAACCACAGTCTCACACACATAGCTTCTGTTACACTGAACATGTGTTCTATGATGATGTGAGGGGCTGGCCTAAGAGTAAAATCTCAGCTGGTTGGACATGTCTATTGTCTATATAAATAAGATGTAATGTTATTATTTTGCCTTATAAATATTGCCCCTTTCACTGTATAACAAGATTATAGAATAGAAAAGTAATAAAAGAAACTCCAAGGATTCCCCACAAGCTACATTCATGAAATATTCTAATGCATCTTGTCTCATACCATACTCTTTATGTACAGCCACGATTCCAAAAAAAAAGTTGGCATGCTGTATAAAACATAAATAAAACAATGTGATAATTTGCTAATCCTTTTTGACTTGTACTAAATTGATAACAGCACAAAGACCATGTATTTAATTTTTTACCTCATTAACTTCACAATAAGATCCGAACCATGAGTTTTGTGATCCGTTGCATCCCTATTGACTATGTAAGGAGCATCTTCAGTCATTCACAAGCAAGGAAGGGGCAAGGTTCACCACTTTGCAAACCACATTATTGTATGAAGGATATTACTACATGGCCTCTGGAACACTTTTAAAAACATCCGTAAATACAGTTAATTTGCAAATGCAGTGTTTCCTCTAGGAAAAAAACAAACATAAAAAAGAACACCTGTGTTGAAGTAACATTATCGGTATTATGATTCACTGGGTATTCACTGCTCTAATTTAATTAAATGACAGGTAAAGTGCAAAGTCTGGCAACAAGCAAAGTGTTTCACGCATGAACTAAAGCTAAAAAGAAGTTACATGTGAACATACCAAACAGATTTTACGTGTGAACATAGCAAACTGATTTTGCCCAGTTATTACATTAGCTTTAGTTAGACTTTAGACTTTGCCCGGCATTTAAATTAAGGCCCACTGAGTTCGCTAACGTTGAAGTTAGGTTATCTGGACTGGACCATTATTTCACAATATAGCTATAATTAGTTGGCCATGAATATCAATAGAGAATAACGTTAATAGGGAATGTTCTTTTAAACTGTAAAATCCATCTAACTTAACGTTAACTTGTTAAATCTACCTTTCTCTCGCTGTCTTTCTCCTTACTTGTCTCTCTCCCTGCCTCTCCTCGGGTGCGTGTCGCCCAAAAATTCTAGAGCGCTCCACCGATGTGTCTTCACTGTCATGTCAAATTAAAAGCCCTCGCAGAGTTGTGTAATTGCGACTTCATGACATTTCATAAAATTCTGAAGCAGCTGCAGCAATAATTTTGCACCGGTGGGCCACCGTTGCAAAATTTACATAGCGGAAACCCTGAAATGCTTGCATTCTGTTTTTTAGCAGACATTGTTTTTGTTTTAGATTAAATGGCCCAACTCTGCTAAAACAGTGTGAGAAACCCTTAACTAAAGCCTCTCTGACGGTCATCCTCAAAGTCCGGACTCCGGTTCGGATCCGGACCGAACCACAACTGTCTCCGGACTCGCAAATTATACTTTTCATATTTGTATTATCTGTGAGACATCGCAGTCAAGTCAAAATTCTCCGCATTCTCCACTGCAAGCAGCGCTCCGAGCATGTCCGACTGCTCCACTGTCTGCCTACTCTGCTTTGGTTTGGTCTGTCCAATCACATTCAGCGTCCCGTCATCTCTATGACAGTGATGGGTTGCAGCGGGTCGCAGACACAAAGTCATAGAGCCATGCTTTTTCCCCCCAAACTTCATTGACAAGCGAAGAGACCGGACCGGTGGAATCAAGTTGACAGCGCAGCTAGTTTCTCAGCAGTTAGCCAGTAGTCTAGTTTCGCCCATAGCTAGTAGCCTAGATTTCTAACGTGAATGAATCTAAAATGGCATGTTCACAGGTGGCCAGTAAAAGAAAAGTCGACAGTGAAAATCGGCAATTCAAAGAGGAATGGACTGAAAAATATTCTTAGGACGGTTTGATTCACCTTTGGTGGGTGGGCAGGTGTATCGGCTGGGGGGATGGGGAAAATGGGGAAATGGTGATTTGTAGGTCAGAACAAGGTCAGAACAGAAAATGTTTTTATGTTTTTAAGTTATTTTAAGTTTTGTTTTTTGTTTTTGTTTTTTAAGTTATTATGATAGTCAACCTTTTTTGAACAGATATAACATGAACAATTGATGGAGTCCATGTTGACATTTTCATAATAGGATTTCGGCTTTTCCACCTGTATGAAAGCTTGACTGAC